>JAQFYG010004271.1:0-11248 GCA_034694325.1 Entomobrya corticalis | reverse complement strand
CATCACCAAAATCATCATAATTACTGCTCTTTACGACGCAAGTTTCCATTACTCCATTTGCATGGTTTATTATTATTATGGTAGCAGCATCAAAACATCTAAAAGGACAAAAATGAGATGCGTGACATGTTAAACAAAGTAAAAAAATTAAAAGAAAAATGCGACAAACAATAACTTTTAAAATTAGAGAAGATGAGCACTGAGCAGCAAAGGTTTATATTCATTTTAGTATTCAACTACAACTAAAGTGAGTAACGGCAACTACTTTATTGAGATATGTATATCAGTTCAAGTGTTCAACTTCAAGTTAGTTGACTATTCAAATGAGTCAAGTCCAAGTCGCATCAGCTATATGAGAAAATTTTGTATATAAAATGGAACTAGACAAGAAGAATGAAGAAGATTTTGGAGATCATTTTCATTCTTCATCAGCACATCAGCAGCATCAACATCAACATATCACTCTACTAAACACTAATAAATTCTTCTAGAAAAAATGAAGAAGATAAAGTACTCACTGTAAAATACTATGATGCGCACTTGTACTTGGGCACTGGGCACGCATTTTTCCACATAAACGTATACAGTAGTAGTGCTCACAATAATGAAAATGACCTTGGCATCGTTACAAGGAACTGAAGTGAGTCCACTTCTTTTTGACCAACAGACTCATCTTCATTTTTTTATTGCATGTTTTACTTTGTATATACAGTTTACATAGAGAATAGCTTTGCCTCACATTTTTACAAATGATTAATAAAATATGAAGATGAACTATTGGTCATCTTTATTGCCGGGTCCACCACCACCGGAGAAGTCTTTTCTAGTTTCAAGTTTCATGATCATTGCCATCGTCATCAAGAAAACATGTCATTTTTACAGGAAAAGGGTTCATTTATCATAAAAATACTTCAAGATATATAGAGTCCAGTTCACAGTCCAGTCTAATTGCAAATTCCTAAATTGATGAGCTTTTCTACACTTTTTTATATATCGGCTTATGTCTAATCATTGGCTTTTGGAATTATTTGGAATGATTGTGGCCAGGTCAGTGGGCGCCAGGCAAACATTCTTCTTTTTGACGCTCCTTTTTTGTCATTTTTATTACGTTCAGGACTTCTTCTTCTTCTAATTCTTATTGTTTTATTGCCCAAATGACATGCCATGAACAAGAGCAAAACTGTATAAAAATTTATTTTCAATGTTAATGGGTACGCACAAGCACAAATGACAGAAAACAAGAACAAGGTACATGAGATACTTTAAGTTTAAGCAACAAAAAAACAAAGACATGGACATTCAGACAAGTTGTTAAAAAATATTGTAATCTGATCCTGTATTTTCCTAATTAACCATTTTTCACAATTTACATACATTAATACTTTACATAACATCGTTTTTACTTGGTTTTTATTGTTTTAATTTGGTTAATATTTAACTTGACTCTTTGACATTGTCTTCTGAGAATCCTTTCAAAAATAAACTGTTGTTTTCTTTGCAAATATTATTGGAATTGACGGTACGGGGACAATTTTAGAGGATTCTTGTTATTTTTTGTTTGGCATTTGGGGATTGCAAAATAATATGAATTAGTTTTTTTGGAGCAACAAGTTAACAAAATGTCGTGTGTTGTGCGCGTGCAAATTGTAAATAAAAAAGATGAACAAGGTTATGAACTAGACATTTTAAGAAACAAACAAGATGAAATCTTTAAGAGAATTTTGGTTGAAAAAAGGGAAAAATTTAAATTTAAGACAAATTACGCCGCCAATGTTGAATGTGGAGTGGAAATAAATTATAGGTACATGATATAGGTAACTGTCTGCTGATATTAACTGATAACTTGTTACATTAAAACAGTAAAAAATGTAAATTATTTCGAAAAAATCTGTCGTGGAGTGTAGGCACACGACTGTGTTTTTGATTGCACTTGAATTGAACTTTGAAGATGAATCTTGAAATATTATTCAAAAATCATCAATATCAATGTTTGATTATTATGCAATAACGATTGAAAACACAAGTCGTCTTTTTGGTCATTTAAATGTTTGGAATTCGGTCAAGTTAATAAAATCATCTCATCATCTTATTTGTTCATAAAATATATCATTTCGCTTTTCGCATTTTAATTTTGGTTTGTTTGTTTGTTTGCTAATAAAGCTATAAAAGTAATACGATTTTTCTTTTGAAAATAAATTTTATTGCCAAAAGTTTTCCCAATTGTCGTTACTTTTCATTTTCATGTCATCATTTTCGTTTTTCTCGTATCATCAATTCACATAATCGCAAGAATTTGGTATTTTCTTTGAGTTTGATATCCTTTTCGTGAAGCGCAGAGCGCAACAGTACCTATTACCTATTCAATAGTTTATGATATTTTCATTCAAAAACCATTTGAAAAGTTTGATAATATTCGATTTATTTTTGTATTTATTTTGTATATTCATCTTCCATTTTCATTTCAAATTATTTTTATTACGATTACCATCTCTCTTCTTTCTTCGAGCCCGAACCAATTAGCTTGAAATATAAAGAAGTGATCTGCCAAGTTTAGGCAATAATAACTGTATTTTCTTATACAATTGTTTATATAAGATTGAAATAGTATGGAATTCTTTGGAATTGATTTTAAAATTATGATAAATTTGCATTCAACCATTGGATTTTTTGGCTAAGATTCTCTAACAGTAGCAGTGACAAAAAATATATGAAAAAATCATGAAATTTACAATAAAACTAATATCAAAATACATATACATCGTCATAATTTTACACTAAAAAGCTTCATTTCATTTCTAGAGAAAAAGTAATATAATCAGTTGCAATTTGTAAACAAGATGTTTATAGTTTACAATGAATAAATATACAAACGTCAAAAAAGCCTTTGTTGATTTCTCACTTTTTTTTGCAAAGAAATGGAATTGAAATGGGAGGATTGACGAATAATTGACGGCGCTACTACAAAATACTATAATGATTGCTGCAATCCGCTGGTGTAATAAAATGGGACCATATCATCATTTCAATTTTCCATTTTATTGGAAGGCGGTCAGCTCAATAAAAAAATCATATAATCTTGAAAGCTACCAAATAAAATTTGTTAAAAGATATCAATTTACTTTTATTTTATTACTTTAATTTACTCTTGACTTTGATAAAAAATATTGATGCTACTTGCCGCTTCTTTTCTTGTTAATTTATATCTTTCTACAAGACATTGTTTACTAATTAGAGTACTTGCCGACTTGCCGATCGATCACCAATTCACCAATATAAAAATTTTATTGATTAATTGGCAATTAGCAAAAAAAGCACTCTCACTCGTGATTGATTTCGTCTGTAAACTCGATTAATTAAAAATTAACTTTAACTTGATTAAAAAAGGACATAGGTCAAGGGAGCTCAACACTTTACAAAAACGACAAGAAGCTGGTGCATCACTTTTCAAAACACAATTAACTTTTTCTTGACCAAGATTGATCTTCTAGTTAACATGTTTAATGAACTTAAATGAACCATGTCTCCTGTCTCATCATTTTCTTCTGACATTGTAGAGCAAATGTAAAAACAAATTTAACAAATTTCTAGGTCTTTGCTGAAATATGACGGTCAAACCTTTACAAATCCATATATTGCATCTGCATATAAAATTGCAACTTGCAAACTGCAGTTTTTCCTAAATTGAAAATGCATTTTGTATTAAAACTATAAACTACAAGCTTGTTCATGTTCAAACTGTTCTGCAAATGTCCTGTTATATTTATTGTTAGAAAGGATTCTAAAATGTTCATCATCTTTTTACAATGTTTTATGGCAGATAAATGCTAATTGTAAATTATAAAAAAATCAGAGGACGAACATAGTTATTATTATGACGATGCACTTTTCAAAGTCGTGACGTGCAAGAAAAAAAAACGACAAAATAGTAATCAGTACACTAAAGATTCTATGATGAATATATAGACTAATATTTTGATAGACTCATATAATCACAAGTACATATTATATTGCGTTTGCTGAAAATTAGTTAAAACCTTTTGTATATATGTTTATTAGAACAGTATTTTTTTTGAAACATAAACTGATCTTCATTGTCATTTTATAATAATTTATGACAGAGGGGAAAGGTTACTATATCACATCACATAATGTGAATGGTTATGAACTAATTTAAAGGATGATCTCATAGTAAAAAAATATTTTATGATTACAATTACAAATCATGTTCACATGTAACAGTAAAAACTGTAATAATATACTTGTATATGGGTAAATAATTGGGGTAAAATGATAATTTTTATGTACAAAAATTTTAAGCAATATTTTCATATTCATTTTTATAAACAGCCAAAAAATCTATTTTTGGGTCAAATTATATTATATTCTACCGAAACTAACAATATGTGTGAAGAAATTTTATACGTATATTAATGCAAATTAATTGGGATAAAACAACAGGTCAAAAGTCAAAAGATCACAAAAGCCCTAACAGTAAAATATGTAATTTGTTTAAAAGCAGATTGCAATTTTCGCTAAAAGTCATTGGGTCTGCATTATTATGCAAGAAATTAATAGTAATAGTAACCCAAGCTAAAAGATAATATATAGCTGCATTGTTGTACTTGCAAACTTGCAATATTGCATGTAATGCACATAACCTACTTTCATAACATTTTAATATAAAACTGTCAACTACCAATTCACGTTCATAACATATAGCATAACACTTTTTTTGTATTGTCCTTTGAAATATTACTCAGGTAGTCTGAAATATAAATTGATTTAATTGTATGTTTCATCTCTAACTTTAACTTCTTCTTATTCAGAAATCAGAAGAAATAAATCTAAGTTTAAGTTTTATACGCCATTTGTCTTTTTTTCTTATTGTCCACGTCCATCTTTATAACACTTTTAAACAAAACAGACCACTTTATATTATCACGCAGACCGATATATAGTCCATTCATCCGTCAAGGAAGTTGCGTTAAAAGATTACACACATGTTATCGTACATGACTTAAATGTTTTTACGCTTTAATGCTGGCGTCCAAGCTATTCTAATTTTAATTTTTGCGTGATACATTTTCTACATGATTATGTTATGCATTTATATACATATTAATATTATATATTATTTAACACCACAACAATCCTCTCTTCTCCTCTAATCTAATAATATTATTTAGTGCCACACCATAAAACCAGCAATTTTATGCAGTTTTTCTTCAACAATAAAAAAAAGTAAAACGGAAGAACGAAAAATGGTGTCTAAAAATTATATGAATGCATTAAAGTCAAGTCGAGATTCATTCATCTTCATCATCACCACAAAACAGCAGTTGATGTTTATCACCGTAATGATCATGTTGATACATGTAACTGAAGAAGCCATTAAAAATGATAAGACGAAAGAAGAAAAATAAGAAGGGAGTAAAGAAACCACAATTATTATATACATTGTTTGCTGCTTGTTAGCGACGTTAACGTTCATATAATGTAGGAACTTTTTTTACACTTCTGCCTTTACTTTTACTAATCTCATATTATTTTTTGTCTGCTAATGTTTTCAGCAATTAACACGAGATCATCAGAGTTTTTACCACTTTTAAGCCTTTTAATGTACAAAAATGCATAAAAGCAAAAGAAAAATATATAATCATAATAATTTGTCTCTTTTCCTGATAAATATAAGCGACGAGACTAGACTAAATCAATGATATAATAAGCCGTGTAACTTAGTAAATTATATAATAAATGATGTGCTTTTGCACTTTATATATTTATATCAGTTCTTTTGTCTCTTGTCGCTCATCATCTTCATCACCATTAACTTTAACTGTCTATTTTTAACTGCATTGCATGAAATAATCTATTTTTACTTATTTTCCATCAAATTATGAGAAAAAATGTGCTGATTTGATTTTTAAAAACTTTGTTTAATTGTAACGCCGCTGAAATCAATTTTTACAACATTTCTTACCTGCCTTCAAAACAGATTGGAATTCTGCGTACTGCAAAACGGATATTGTCATAATCAACACTCTAGTAAATAATAATAACTTGTAATAAAGGTGATAATACACTCTGCAGACATTTTTTCCTTCAATTTTCATATTGCATAACAACATAAAATACCTATACACAGCCCAGCTTCATTTTCATTTCATTCTTCTTGTCTTTTTAATGAATGAAGCTATTTAAAGTATAAATAGTACATAATAAAATTGCATTATTGTACGTGATGACGCCGATGACAAAAAATTACAAGAAAATATATAAGCACACCATGTGCAATATGCAACAATGCAATTTTTCATGTAGGTATATATCAAAATGTCCACGTGTAAACATGACACGATGGCACACGCTACATAATTCCGGCTTCGTTTTCTTATTGTTTCGGACCTATCATCACTCTTCTTCTTTTTTGTGTTATTTCTTGTCACGTACAAAAATACACGTAACAAAATGCAACTCTAGCACCAAAACATACTTTATATATTTTTTTGTGATTTAACAGGCGAAAAAATGGCTGTGAAAATTTAAAAATGTATTACTTAAACAATTTTCCTGAGATAATCCTCCGCTCCGTGTTTTTCATTGTTGAATTCATTAAGAAGAGTGACTTGAAGAAGTGGTGTTACATTTATAACATTTGTTGTTTCTTGTTGTTGGCGTTGAATCATTACATGTTCTACATGAAACCATTGTATATAAATTTTTTTGCATGACCACTGTAATTACAATTAACTATTATTAACTAGGCTGAATGTGATGGCCGCAAATTAGTCTTCTGTTTAATGTTTAAAACGTAGGTATTAAAAGTTTTGAAAAAATGTTACCTCATTTCCTTCCGTCCACCGCCGTCAACCATTACCATCACCGCACAATAATATACTATTTAACGATTCATCAAACATTTCATTCAAATTCCTTTGTAAATTTTTCACATGTTGTTTAAATCATTATTAGCGCTCATTATTATTGGAACATCGTGCACAACATGCTATACATAACTATAAACATTTTTGAACCTATTTACCTACATGAATGAATATAAACACAGCTTCTTCTGGTTTCAATATTTAAAACTGAAATGAAACAAGAAACAATGAACACCTCATGCGACAGAGTAATTAATGACACCTGTAATCACTCAAAATTACCGTGTTTATTGTGTTTTTTTCAATAATTAAATTTGTATGTTATGCTGTTATATAATAGTTCATATACGAAACCGGAAGGAGGAGTCCATATTTTTCTGTACTGGTCATTCAATACTTTGGCATATT
Source organism: Entomobrya corticalis (assembly GCA_034694325.1). Taxonomy (NCBI): domain Eukaryota; kingdom Metazoa; phylum Arthropoda; class Collembola; order Entomobryomorpha; family Entomobryidae; genus Entomobrya; species Entomobrya corticalis. The sequence goes on along the minus strand of JAQFYG010004271.1, from coordinate 3,956 downwards.
ATTATGGCATATTAAGCTTAATCAATTTTTATAGCGAAAATAACATTTTCACAGTATGTCTCCATCAATTTCTTTCAGACATTTTACATAACAATTGACAACATATGCAATAATAATACCACCATCGATTTACGCTAAATAACCAAAGAGGAAAAGTATGTATGATTGTTAGTAATTAATACCTACATTTAAAAGGGGAATTAAAATTAAGTGAAAAAAATTTTCCATTGTTTTTCTGTGAATGATCATCAATAATTTGAGTATAAACATAAGCAAGACTTAATGCTTCTGGTATTTTCCATTTTTTCTTGATAAGTTGTCAGACTTCAACGTCGTCGTTGGTGGCGGTGATGGCTTTATGTATCATGGCCTGTTTCTCTTGGATTTATCATCTACCTCTAGCTTTATTGGCTTTTTTATTATGATTTGCCATTTTTATTATCCTGAGAAGATGAGAAAACATGAAAGCGAAAGGGGAACGAACGCAGAAATACACAGAAAACCTATAAAGTGCATCACATTCATTAATACACTCATTCACTTAATTTTTTACGATTTTCTCTGAAGAATAATAAAAAAAATTAAAAGTTAAGCACTAATTGATAAATACCTTCATGCTGTAAAAAACTGGGCTCTACCTTTCCTTCAGACTTCTGCTTTGTTAAGATGCCGGATATTTGATTGGACAGATATACACACATTACTTTGTTGATAGATTCCTCAGAGGCGGTTGCATTGTATCAATATACCTACCTGAAATAAAGTTAAGGCTATTTGTAAGATTATAACGCCGTATTGCACTTAAAACTGAAAGTGAATTCAAATGAATGAAAATAAAGTAATTCCTAACAGCTTATGAGAAAAATGCCGTCAATTTTCACAGTGAAAATTTCACTAGAATCGCAGCAGGAGACGCAGACTAGCCTTCTAGCTTTACTAGAAGCTTTGCCAGTAATTAATCTTAAATAATCAGTAATTTTAACCCCTTTCAACTTTAAAGTCTCTCTAAAAAGTCAACATGTGTCACACTCCCAAAGAGTCGCAGACTATCCTTCATATTTTTTTACAAGGATCATGTTTATTTTTCAAAGCCGTTTTTTGCCTTTGAATAAACACGATAAAAGTAGACTAGCCATAAATCACACTAATCAAATCAAAAATATTATATAGGTACTTGGTACACACTGACTCTAAGCTACACTTACGCAATTTTACAAGTGTTTTGCATACTTTGTTAATTTCTGCGTCATTTAACATTTAATTCTTTTGTTTATTTTTTTCATGCCTCGTGTCATCAGTCTTCCTTCTTCTCTTTAAAACCTTTTAACTTAAAAAAATACAATAACTTTTAAGTAAACCTATTAATATTTCGACTTTTTTTATTCATTCCATCATCGTGTCAAGTCTAAACAATGCAACAACAATAGAACCTTTTTTTATTTAAACCTAAACCTAAATCTAGTGCATTTTAACAAACAATCCAACAAACAATTAATTTTATGTAATGGGCACACTCTGTGTGAATTTTTTCGGTGCTTTACCGTGTTTCATTTTTTACGTCATATTCATTTTTTTCAACCATTAACTTACTTTTAATCGTACACACAAATATTAAAAAAAACAACAAAACTAATATTGCGTTGCACATTTTCACAAGATTATTGCATGATGGCTATTATGATGCAAAAAAATCGTCATTTTTTTATTAGCCGTGATGGGATGATGCACTCTTTTTGCCACAGGGCACATGCCATAATAATATTTTAAAAAGCATCTCACGTACAAAAACTTTTTTGTGTTAAGTTTATATTTTTTTATTTATATATATTTTTTATTAAACGGCGAGAGTGCTAAGCAGGTGAAGAAATCTATTATACATTATGATTATTATTGTTATATAACAAGATGTTTTAATAATAAAAAAGGGTTTTATATAAAATCAAGCATGACATGACATGACAGAAGAGTGAACTGAATGCGTAAAATATTATTAAACAATTTTCAGTTTGGACGAATAAATATTCTTTTTTATATTTCTTTATCTGCCTGTTTTGTTTCAACGTCAACAATAAATTCCTTATTCTCTTTTCAAAATTTATTTCGAATTTGGTCGTGTGTTTAGTATCATCATCATCTTTTATCATATTTTCTGATTAAAATGCTCTTAGAATAAATTTTTTGTTGATGGTATTACAACAAAAGAATGAAATAATTGTTTGTAATAATCAACATGTAATTGCTTTAATGTTTTACTAAATGTTCATCAAATGTAAAGTAAATAATATGAGAATTTTCGTCGTTAAATATTTGCAATACATTCGTCACTTTTAATTTTATTTTTGTCAGGACTCAGGAGAGGATCGTTGATGACGCTTGCAGCGTTTTTTGGAGGCGTATAATAGGTAATAGGTGCTTCCTTGCTGGTTTGTTTGCTGAATACGTAATGATGCGAATAACATATTATGTCAGTATTTTTTGTGTGTGAATTTTGATTGCAATTATTATTGCGAAAGTATTCTTTTAATCATTTCATTTTGCAAATATTTACTAATAATAATATCATTATTAAATATTTTCACAAATTACTGATGATAAAATCATATTCATAATAATAAAAATATTTAATGGAAGGACAACTGAAAGAGTTTGGAAAAAGAGTTATCACATCACACATAATTATTACAGTTTTTGACTTGATTTTAAAATAAACACCTTATTTGAATGCAAATTGGAAAGGATAAAAGAGCAAATAATAAGTTATGTTTTTATTACCTGTTCATAGTGCTCACTTAGCAGGTGGGTGTAAAAAATATATGTGAAAAAAAGAGTTGAGAAAAAAATTAAATAATAAAATGGATAAGAAGAAGGTAATATCGATGATAGGATGCACTGTGCACAACCGTCGCCATTGTCATTTGTCCATGTGCATAACTTTGACGCCGTTAATAGCCAATAAAAATCGTGATTTAAGCAACAGGCGACAAATTTTGTAAAATGTACTAACGTGTGTCGTTGACGCCGTATACTTTTTGTCCTTTTATGAGAATAACAGTTGGAAATAATGTCATATCCTACGTGGAAAATTAGCCGTCATACTGATTTGCATTTTATATTTCATATTTCAATGAAGAAGAAATAAAAAGATTTTTTTCATTGAAAATGTGGTGATTAGTTCCAAAAGATAAAGATACGCACACATATAGTATAATATACTAATTTAATTTGTATCAGATTCAGACAGAGTTCATTCTCGTGTCGGAGATTATGATAATGTAATGGTCATGATATGAGTTATGTAGGATGATAAAATGAGCAGTTCATTCTTCCCCAGACAATGGACGACGACCGAAGGATAGTAGATTAGGGAAACAAATTAGCGCCATAAAATACTTTGTATTTCTTACTGTGTGAGATTCCTTCTTTTCTTAGGATAAGTACCTTTACATTTCTGAATACTTTACTTACTTATTTGTAGTCAGTAAATTATAATTAGTATACTTTTGTTTAGATTTATTTTGCAGCTTTGCTATTGATTTTTACTGAATTACTTATATATGCTAAAATAGTATTGTGAGCATTTTAAAAAATTGCAAACTTTGGAGTCGGACAAAATATTTTTCGGAGAAAGGGGGATGTAGTAGAACTCCCGATGTCTCTATTCCAATTACGTTACAAGGATGCAAGTGTGTGACTATGTTTGTTAATCAGTTCATTGAGTTCAATTTTTGTAAAAATCGGCACAAAGAACAAATATTTTTTTTGGTTTAAATGAAGTTTCTATCTAACAAACTGAACTATATAGCTTATACGACACTTCTATCATAAATAACAATAATAATTACATTGCATTTTCATGATGAGACTATGAGACTCTTTAACAACAAGTCATGTCAAACATGAAGAAAATACGTAGATGAATTGGTACATGCAGAATTGGTTCAGAACATGAATTGGTT
>JAQFYG010004270.1:0-11248 GCA_034694325.1 Entomobrya corticalis | reverse complement strand
ATTTTAGTCTATAAAGTTTTCCTACTTTCTTGACCTATTAACTCAAGTATCCTCTCCAAACTTTATACTTTTTTCTAATTAAGTAACTTTATCATAGGAACTAGTTTTGTGTTAGAGAAAAAGTTAACTTTGTCTTTTATTTACTGAAGATCAGTAATTAGGAAATGAGGATCTTGCAAAAAAGAAACATTATTTTTATTATAAAAGCATATCTCTATATTATTATTATCCATGCTACGGACTACGGAGATGAGATATTACGGAAATTACTACAGAGCGGACAGTTAATCTTGCTGATGAGTTAGTTAACGGAAACTAACCGAGTTTTTCAAAAGTAAACACATGCTAATAATTTTTGTTGAGGGCCTCAGTACTATACGCTTTTTGGTAATTACAAAAAAAAACTTTTTTTATTTTTATCAGCATTTGCATGAATTCATATGAACCAAAAATATCCAAGAAGCTCCAAGAAAATATATCTTTTGAAAACGTAAAAATATGCAATGCACCAACTATTGAGAGACATGTCATAGGGATTGGCATTCCAAGTATTTTTTTGCGCAGTCAATATATTGGCAAATTTGATAAAACACTAAAGAAACAAAAGGATAAAAGCTTGACGACGACATATTTTAGGATATCCACTATAAAAAGAAAGCTTAAATGTAAGGAATGGCTCTTTAGTTTGTTACATGCAGCGTAAATCCTTCTTCTTCTGGAATTTGGAATAATATACTATACGACAAAAAAAAGTATTCACTTGAAAGAAAGTTTCACATTGTTGTGTGTGCATTCCAAAAGAAAATGAAAGTGAGAAGAAAATCTCTGAACATTCTCTCGAGGCGATTCTATTAAGATGTGTGACATAACTCGGATCAAAGAAAAACAAAAAGGACATTAGAACTATTTGAAAGAGAAAGCTTTATTTATGGATTAGTAAACAAAAAAATATTATGTAATATGTTACGTCAGTGGATCATTATTAAAAGATTCCCATTTCCCATTAACTTTAATTATGTTTTCAAATTTCAAATCATTCACATTTTACATGCAATTTACATGCAAAAAGGCGTAATTTTTTAAGCTTTTAGTTTTGATTGTCGACTACAGGATTTTTTGATGAACAACAACGAATCATTATAGATTTATACATTTTTATGCTACTTACTTAATCGATGCAATGCAAAAATCAAGTTTAATGTTTCGTATTGATATTTAAATATAAATAGTTTTTGTTTAAAAATAATATGTAGTACTTTTTAAGAAACTCGTGGCCGTGATTGATGATGAGCTGACAATATGAATGCATTTCATTTCACTTGATTCACTCTATTGTTGTGTGTATATGTGTTTGTTTGGGTTGTGAAATTGAATATTACAATGTATTTTCTTTATTTTTGAATTGTTCCAGAGTTGGACTTATATAGTAATATGTTTCTATTTGACGTCATGTAGTAAAAAATAAGCCAGACTTATCATTGTGTTCCTATCATTATGTTAAAAAATGTATTTTTTTCATTGAGATTCTTTAGAAAATAAATTTGCATGAAAACAAGATTATTCATTTTTTGATAGTAACACTGCGAATAACAGTAGTAAGTAGTAGGAGTGATTTCTTTTTCTGTAAACGTATCCAAAATATTGATATGAATCTTTTAAATAAAATCAAAATGGTAAAACATCTAATCCTCGTTTATCATTATGATCATTTACAAAACTTGTACAAAACAAAACTAAATCAAATACATATAAACAGTTTGAAATTAAAATATTTTGTAAAGCTGGAGGATGTATTCAGGATACACGAATTGATTGATGACTATAGAAGCAAAAACTATACTACTATGAATAGGAATTGATGATAAATAATTCAGTTGGATTGAAATGAAATAAAAAATAAATAAACTGTTTTCGATAGTTAGTTGACAACACACACATTTTTACAAAAAGAAGGAATATTTAGAGTGGGAAAAAATCCTAAATAAATAGTTGGCATTTTTGTACATAAAATAAATAAATAAACTGAGCGATGAGGATTAAACTGTGAAAAACGTGATTGAGAACGTAATCTTGTGAATTTTTTACATAATATATTTTTGGATAATAATAGATTGTATAGTAAATCAAGGAAATAAATCTTACAGCTTTCAATCTCTATGGTACAAAGCTGCCTGTCCATTGGGAAGTAACGAAGATCCATTGGACACGAAGCAGTCACAGTCAAACTGTAAGAAAGGCAAATTAAGTGACGATATTCAACTGGGACATAATTTATAGTTTTTAGGCTAATAGCTTGTTGTTTGTTGATTAACTGAATAAATTTGAAACAAATTTCAATGATTATTACTATATGAGTATAATTTTACCGAATCGATCTCAGAACGTCTCCATCTTGTGAAATCCGGAGAAATTCATTCTGAGTCGTTGCCGTATGGAAGTAGGATTTCTTCTCGTTTACAAAGAAAGTATCCGGTACCCAAAGCGTTTTAAGAAATTCTGAACCAACCTGTTTTGTAGAAACAAAAATTATAATAATTTTTTAGACTTTTTGGGCTGCTTTCAACGTTTTACTCATTAACGTTGTAGTTCTTACTGATAATGTGGTAATCCCAGGTGGTCCTTTGAATTTCAGTCGAGGATCCTTCCATGTCTGACGAAAATAGAAGTCCACGGTGAAATCCTTTATTTATCCCATCACACCACCAAAAAAATTAATTATATTACAACATTAATATTTTGCTCACAAAATTAATGAATACGAAATCTACAGAAAAGACACTAATTATATTTTAGACATATATTAATGCCTAATCTAATAGATTTCTATAATTCTAATAAAAGTATACAGAGAAATAGAAATATGTTTTTGTGATTCAGAGTGGAAGAAAGCATTCTAATTTTCATTCAAAATGATGCCTCGTAATATGGAAAAGTCATAATATTTCAAAAACTTTTCTTTTTCTTTTTGACAGGTAGGTATTAAGCTTTTTTCTAAAAACATAACTTTTTTGTGTATAAAAATGATAGAAAACTGTCAAGTATCTTCGCATAAATTAACAATGGATTGTGTATAAGTTTACAAGTATTATTTCGTATTTCGTTTTGACACAAATTTATATTATTAAGGATTTTCAACATTGGCATTAGTATAGATGATACATTTTTTCCACTCCTGACTCACTTGAAAAAGAAAAGAGAAAGAAGAAGAGAAAATAATAAATAGATAGATAGATAGATAAACAAAAGAATAGAAAGAGAGAAAGAGACAGAGAAAGAAGAAGAGAAAGTTAGATGGATAGAAAGATAGACAGAGAGAAAAGAGAGCAGGTGCAAGGAGGATCAACTTGAAAGAAATATTCAATATTTTTATGACAAATTTTTGTAAAAAGAAGAATTGTTTTGTTGATATGTAACTATTATTTATGTAGTATTATAATCTACTATTCAATTTCCCAATTTATTCAAAAAAAGTAGTCTTCTTTGATAAAAATGGGTTATAATTAGGATGATAATATGCCATTATAATTTGATTATGAAGTGGATTACAGAATTATAAGTGCACAATCATTTCTGATTGTACTTATGATAGATTTAGTAGAAGATAAGTGAAATAAGCAGAAAGCAAATATAAAGTACATTTTAAATTTAAAAACAAATTTACTTTAACAACAGAGTATCAACAAAGGAACGAATACAATTTAGTTCGCAGCAAAGAATACATTAAAATCGCCAAAATAAAGTTTAATTGAAACTGTAATTAATTTAAAAAGAAAAGCATTTCTAAAGTTCACTATTCAGCGAGATTTATGCTTATGCCTGACGAAGTGTATATTATGTACTTAAATAGATTTCAAACGCAATCTAAAAGAAAGTATATAATAATGCATTACGCTACTTACATAATATTTATATGCACAGATCTGTTTTATTTATACGATAAACTACAACATATTTTTAAAAAGAAATGACAGAAGAAAGAAGAAGAGAAGGAAAAAGTAGTTTTTTTTTGTTTTGTTCTTTTACCCTGAGGCAGAGCCTTGTTTTTTGTGTTATGATTAAAAATATTATAGCAGAGAACAATAAGAAGAATTTTTTTATAAGATTAAACATACACACACACACACACACATTGATATTATTACGTATAATATGTATCTAAGACAGAGATAGTTTATAGAAGAAGTTGAGTATTTTTATATAAAAAACACGAAGAAATTTTTTTTGTAGAACAATTAGAAAAAGAGAAAGATAGAATGGTGTAAATACCATTTGGACTTCTGAGACGGAACTGATGGAGAGCACATACATTGTCACTCCCACAACAACCGGTTCACCTAATTTTTACAATCACCAATAATCTGTCTTTAAAATAACTTGCTATATAGTATTTCATAACAATTAGAAAAACTGAAATCATATAAATATCATTATTAAAAACAAGTTTATTCTCATTTTAAAAGTTAAGAAGATGGAATGAAAGTTTCATAGTTTCATTTTGCGTGTCTCGCATTTCCCCATTACTTTGGAAGGAAATCATAGCTGCCGTTTCTCACCGTTTATTTGGCACGGTAAATGTAGGTAACTATAATAAGAGGTTAAGCGAGGTTTGAACGGAATAATAATATATTAACTTATTTTTAAATCCTTATCAAAACTTTGGAATTTAAAGTTAAGTATACCAATGCAAAGTTTGTACTAAATGGAATTGTTTTTTTCTGGATTGATATGATGTCATGCATGCATTTACTTATTTTTTTAAAATAGGAAACACGTGGCCACAGTAAAAAGTGCAAAAACTAATCAATCTCTTTCCAGCTATTGAAATAAAACCTGTAATCCGACGCGACACTTTCATATATTCTTAGTGAAAAAACAATGAGCAAAGTGTAAAACAAGGACATGTCTGACGCACTTTTTTTTGCCTCGTATTTATTATCCTTTCCTGCTCATCATCTACATAAATAAGTTTTTAAAAGGAAATCATGGTAAATAATAAAAGTAAATGAGTTCTCATTTATCATGGTCAAATTATCTTAAGTGCGTTTGAAAGCGTGTGGGAAAATATTGAACATGTAAAAGTGGAAAGTAGGATCCCTCTCGTTCGTTTTATTATTATTTTTTGGAAGAAAACAATTCCTTTATCTTTACATGACAGCCTTGTAAACTGCCAAGTGTTTTCCACACAGGAGAACTTTTTGCAATCACTCAAGAAAAAAGAAGTATGGAATCGGGTCTATTAAATAGACCGTAAGCAAGCGGTGTAATGAAGTATCCTTAGCTACATTATACTTAATTACTGTATCAGTATTGAAAAATAGACTAGTAATTACGCAATTTAATTGAGTTTTACGAATTCTCTAAACAAATATTGCATTATCTACCCAAGTTTTACACATCCTTTACTTGAAGTGACCTGACCTCTCTTGACTTGACCTAACTTGACTAGATATGGCTTTCCTGCACTTGAATAAAGGCCTCATTTTTCTTGATATATGGCCTCTTCTACGTGGTTTTTCTCCATTTACAAAAAGTAAACTTTGGCCTGTCACCTAATGCTTTATGAGACGGTCAACCATATTGACCCAAAATCAATAAAAGCCTTCCTTTCTAAGCAAAGAAGTTATGAGCTCACCTCGATGACGATCGATTTAGTAGAATTTGAGGTAATCGTGTTACAGACAGACAGGTTTTTAGATATTTTCTTCAAGAAATTTACTGCCATTCTACTATAATCTTAATTACTATTAGTAACCTTGGAAAATGCGAACCAAAAAGAGAAAAAAAACTACAATTCAGAAAAATTGAATATTTAAATACATGGCCTGGAAAACCATCGAAATATTTCAATTTTCAAGAACTATAGACGAAGGTAAAGAAAATTTATCAGTAATGCTATTTGCGATTGCGTTCTAATCGTATTTATAATCTATATTTGTGTATATCGTAACAGTTATACCAAATACCAATGCACAACCGTCGATGATAACAATACTTAAATACTTTTAATTTTGCCGAAAAGTAGATGGGTTCATATAGTAGAATAAAAATGAAATTGTGATGGGAAATGTTTGTTTGAGTGAAGGGAAAACATAACCTTGACCACTGCTCTAATTTCATGCTCAGAGTAAACTAAAATATCGAATAAATAGTAGTAGAATTATATAGAAGTATTTTGTGGTAGTACTTAGACCACTATTTTTATATGTGAATGTTGTGTAATGATACCATTTGGACTTCTGAGAGTGAGGAAATGCTGAGGACGTACATGGTCACTCCAACGACCACCGGTTCACCTAATGGCAGGACAAGCAACATTCTTAATCGTTTTGTCAATTTTTCTAACTATCAAATATCTAGAATATACTATTATATATTATTTATAGGTATTTTCTATTTCATAAAATGTTATATTCTTTTTGTTTTTATGGGAAAATCCCCAAAATGTGTTTGTATTCATGTTGATTAATGATGGGCAAAGTAAATTCTAAAGTATCAATTTTACATGTTTTCCGTTGGCATTGATTCTAGTGTTTAAATTTTGAAGGTGGACGTTTGAAACTAACAACATATTGGTCAAATCATGTATGCAATGTAACAGCTTTAATTCTTTTTCGGGATAAATGCTTTAAAAATAAGTGTACAACTATATAAAAGACAAGTCTGTAATTGGATCCATAAAATGCGCATTTTCAGGGAGTCATCCATTATTATCAACTCAAAATTGTTTATCCATCAAACATAATTACTGTCCATTGTTAAATCGTTTTAAATAATACGTTGTTAGGAATATGACGAATAAGTTGCCCTGTCAATAATATTGTGGGTCATCGACGTAACTACTGCTCGAATACATAATTTTTTTAACACAGTTAAACATTTTACACATATTTTTCAATTAACAAATTTATATTTATTTAAACATTAAGAAGCATAAGGACGATTTTCATCACCTCCGTAGTTGGGCCGAACACGCTTATCATAGCCTTCGCGAATGGAATTGAGGATGGAAGAGACCTCATCTCCAAGCGCTCTCTGGCGTTGTACTGGAGCATCTCCCGGTCGTGCTGCTGACCTGCAAAAATAATAATTAAAACACAATTTAAATTACAATTATACTTTTTTACAGCAAAACACATTTTGGTTATTTATACAACGCCATAATAATATTTGAGTTGCTTTCTCTCTGTGAGTACCTATTACTGAAAAATCCCTATTCATTTTATTCCAGGTAAGCTTTTTAATGCAATATTCATCTAAATATATTCGTAGTTCAATCAGATGACACCCTAGTTATATTTTTAACTCATGTATTTTTTCGATACAACAAAAAAACCTGTTTTCACTATCAATTCGAAACTAAAATTTTCCTCATGTACTTTCAAAAAACCATCATGATTATGAGAGCAAACTACAAAATGTTTTACTTCTTTTTTTAAAGCCTTATTATTATTCTGTTCCATCCCTCTGACAATGATAAATGTATAGAAAAAAAGAGAGATGATGACGCCACTGAAATACCATTTCCTTGAAAAATTGTGCAATACGTACTTTTTACCATCACTCAATATTATTTGCTTTTTTTACACCAGCCAATACGACATGGTTAGCATAATAATATTTGGAATGAGTTACGCAAAAACGTCAAAAAAACAACTTAACCCAATTTTATAACGAACAGTTTAAAAATATATACAAATATGTATTCAAGAGACACGGTTTTTTTAGTAAAAGCAGATGACTGTCAAAAACTGTTATTTCAACAGTTACAACAGCCGTTATTTTTAACCGTCAAAATGTTCAACTACTTGCATTGCAAACAACTTACTAAATATATAAGTGCCTGTGTGCAAATACATATAACCCTTTATACTCGAAGAAACTGTTTTCGTGATGATTATTATTGCTGCTTAGTGTGCAATGCAGATGAATTTTATAGCGAACAAGATAGTCTGACTCAAATGGCGTTGCACTGCGGCAGATGAAAACTGCAAAATAACCTTACATATAAACTACATTTATGATTATTGTTCTTGTTTTTCGTCAATTTTCACCAAAACATATACATACACATATATCTATAGAAAACCAAACAAGAATACAAATATGCTTTCAGAAAGGGGGTTTCCATATTATTTTTTAACTTGTTTTTTATTTGACAGAAAAATAACAAAAAATCGTTATACTGAGGAATCTTCAGTTGTCTAGATTCTTCCCTTAAAACGTTCGTTTTTCTTTCAAATAAGTATTCAGGGAATTCATTTTAAAGTTCATCAAATGAAGATTTGAATGATGCTATGATTTGCTCGCATGGAAACTAGTTTCTATTATAGTTTATTATTTAAATACGATTTTTTTTCAAAGTTTGCCAGTGTTTAGATGACCTTTCACTAAAAATAGAGAGAAAGCTCTACAAAACAAACTTAATTTTCTTTCGGGTGAAAGTCGGTGAAAAGTTTGAGAGTAAACTTTTCATAAATTTTTCTCCTAGCATATAATTAAGTATTATTACGGGTCTCCTTTGTTTTTAATTTCTTGTGAATTTTCTCTTTTCAGAATAAAATACTATTTTTCCAGATGAGTAACCCTTTATCTTTGTGTATATTGCAGAGCTTACACATTTCAAAATATGTTTTTGTTTCCCCAAAAGAGTCACAGGTGGGTATATTCATGCACCATTTAATTTTTTCCCTTGAAAGTAAAAACACCCTTTCCATTTTCTTCCATCAAACTATAAATGCTAAAAACAACTTGACGAGATGAAAAAGCTGGTATTTATTTATTTGTTTAATGGGTTTCCATTTCATATGCTTTCAAGCATGTGTACTCTCGAAACATCATCATCACATCATCAGTCATCATCATAAAATGCTTCTCTCCAGTGAAAATGTGGAAGTAGTGGTTGGTTAAAACTCAATGTTTTACTATAGCTTTGTGTTGATGAATGATTAGTAAGTAGAGAGATGTAAATACCTAGTTTTTTTTCGCGTGAATCAATATTTACTCAGCACTTGATGCGTATAATAATGTGTTCTTGTTGAAGGAACAAATTCTAAATAAACTATGTATATAATATATATTTTATATAGTAAAGTACTATATAGATTTATAGTCTTCTCGTCTTGTTTGCAAAAGATGAGTAATTGCAATGTTTCATTAATTTGAAATGTTCTTGTTTCACCCCAAAAGTCTGTTTTTCCACTCTAGCTGTTATGTATACATGCTACCATTGCTACCTACCTGCTTCCTATCTTCTGATGAACATCATTATGTTGATGAAGGCTTACGACTGGAAAATTATTTTCTCACGCTAATCACATCATATCATCAACTAAAGTGAAAACCAGGCATGCATAAATAGATAAATATATATATATATATATTTATATTTACCGAAGATGAAGGATATATTTTAATATATTTTATATAAGATCTTTGCAGATGTGAAAAGTTATTCAGAAATTACACTTTCCTCATTTTCCCTACAACTACACTAAAAGCTGGATAGATAACCATGAATACGATGTTGTTGAAGTTTTTGCTGTCCAGTAAAAATAAAACATTTATTTTACTCGACAAAGTTGTACCAGACTATTTAGTATATTTTGTATCCAAAATAATTCCAAATTATATGGTATTTTTTTCCAAGAAAAACTTTTCTATTTCATTGGAAAGTGTGATGACGGTTTCTGTTTTGTCAACCTTTTTCTGCATCATATCATCCCACACATTTACATGTGCTAACTTCAAACCACACTTTCAAAAGCACCAAAAAAAAATATTTATCAGCCAAGCAATTACTTCCAGTCTATTTCAACTTGACTCTTCATCTCTTTTCTTTTCTTCTTGACCATATATTTTTCCATTAGACTATATGACACGAAAACGTCAGTGATTACATGATTATCAAACAAAACTTGTTCATTACACTAAAATGTTGCAATTTAGATCCTGACTGCTGACTACTGACTTTTATTTTATTCTATTACGCAGCCACATATATATCGCCAAAGGCAACAAAATTTGTATACCCACGCAATATACATGTTATGTCAACAACATGAAAATACTTTCATGTTCTCTTATACAGACCCACCAAAACTGTTTTGTTTTAAAATAAATAGGAAAAGTTAACTCTTTATTTTTGCCATATCCATTATAGGATTTTTTTGTATATATGCATCATGTTTTATTGCATGATTCTCAGGACTGTTAAAGGATAAAGTGAAATGGATCGGTGTAGTCTCATTTTATGACATCCCTGTCATCATCATGATAAGCCTTTATTTTCATTCCGCATTATTTGACTAATGAAAGAGTTTTCCTTTTTGGTGTACAACAAATACAACAGCTTTTTACCAGTGTTTTTTTGTTACTTTCTTTTTGTCTGTGTCTGCAATTTTCTCTTTTTTAGTTGCAAATTTTCCTTTTTTTCTGCGATATAGTGACACACAAACACAAAACTTTTTTTGTTCATTTTCTTCTTCATGTGCATTCACATCTCTTAGAATTACTATCATCCATGCCATCAGTCTGGTTGTCAATTACAGGGAAAAAAGATCACTTTACTTTTTTACATCATCAATAAACAGTTGATATATACCAGGAGATAACCACTAACTCTTGGGTTGGGGGGGGGTGTTTCGTGGAAAACGGATTACTTTGGGAGTTTGTCTTGAATAAATAAAACGTTCTGTGCAAGTTTTTATTATGTATTTTTTTATTTTTGCACGACAGCATAAATATTTTGTCTGTCGCAATTTGAAATTACTGTTTTGTTGGAAAAAGGATAAAGAAAAATGTATATAATTTCTTGGTAAAAAAAGTTTCTTTTTATAAAATAAAAGTATGCATGCACTTTTCAAATAATGTTTTTGCATTAGTTAATGAAAAAGTAGAATATATTGTAAAGGAAAGTTGTGTCACGAAATTCTATAAGTTATTTTTGAGGTGTTGTTCTCTCTCGTGACATATTGGATTTTGACTTTTAAGCTTTAATTTAAAAGAAAAAACTTTTATGAATAACATTGACAGGATTTTAGAGTACAAAAAAGTCAGTGAACTCACATTTTAGCTTTAAAAGTACCATAATTTTAACTGTAATTTGAGGAGCCAAGCTTAACCCTCCCTCTTCCCCAAAACTAAACATGCATTTTTTTTTAATATAAAGAGCAATTTAATACACTTTTGTAATAAACCTTTCATATAATTATGCAGTAAAGAGGTGAAAGATGGGTGTAATATTTTAGCT
>JAQFYG010004269.1:0-11251 GCA_034694325.1 Entomobrya corticalis | reverse complement strand
TAAAATTGGACTTTCAATTTAGTCTCGAATTGCAAAAGAGAAGTCGTTTTAATCCTATAATCATGAACAAACAAAAAAGTCTGAGAAAGCAGAGAAAGTAGAGACCCTACACAAAATTAAATTCAATGCAGAGAATGAACTTCAGAAGATTAAAAACCTTTACATCCAGATATTTTAGGAAAGCTTTCCTTCAAAATTTGACGATCAACTGCAGGATTTTTAAGCCGCTCAGAATCTATCCATCAGATTACTTGACAACTTTCTCCTATCATTATACCTTCAAAAATCTACAACAAACATACTACAAGAATGGTTTGTATGAAGGATATTTTAAGGAGAAAGTGCAATGTAAAACGGCACTTGCTTTCACCATACAAGCCTTAAATTCCCGTTTATTATATTCTCTTTCTCCTTAACTAAAATGAAAGTAAAAATGTTGCCTTGAGCTTGAGGCTTGAGCATAGAAATAAGAGGATAAAAAATATAAAAAAAGAAAGTAAAGTCAATAACTCCAGATCTTCCTTCCAATTTTTTTTCTGCAAGTCGATTATTGCCGGTGGAATGCAACTTGTTCAGAAAGAAATAAAAATATCCAGAAAAAAGGGAAAGTTTTTTTAATGGAAAGTTCATAGACAAATATATCCCTTCCATATTAATATTATGTCTACGTAGTACTTTAGCTTCTCCTTTTTAGCTGTAGGCAAACGACGCCGGCAGAAATATTTTTCTCCAAAAACTTTATTTTCGTAACAAGCCATTCTCCAAGAATGGGTATCCCTCTCGAAAACTCAAATGAAAAGATATATATTTTCTAAAGGAAACGCATAGTAAAACGCACACATAATTTTCTTTTTTTTTTTGGAGAATGCAATAAATGAGATGAAATGAACTGCATCTCCATAATAATCATCCTGAAAATAATATAATAAGAGCATACCCCAAAGCTTTCCAACAAAAATTCCTTTCTCCAGACAAGCAAGAATACGACTATACACAAAATGAATGAATTCCTTCTTTATTTCCTATTGTTTGTGAAAGTTCAAAATGTACTCATTCACTAGTTCACTCCTCCCCAAAAAAATATTTTTACGACGTTTAGAAGCACCACCACCAAACTCTTGAGAAAAAGGGGAGACACTAAATATTATTTGCCTGGAGGAGTCGCCAACGCCGTTAAAAACATTCAAAAGTTTTCTTCCTTCCAAAAAAAAACTCTCACTTTAACTTTCACACACAAGTACTAATTCTGCATCACTTTCTTTTCCAAACTTCGTTTTATATATCTATATATTTTTTTGGAGAAAGTAGTAACATCATTAACAAAGTATGCTCATCATCATAATAACATCTTTTACTAAAGAGAAAATGCAATAAGACTTTCTTTTCTAAACTCACATTCCCAAAGGTTATAAGAGAAAAAAATACTGGTGGAATTCACTACCGTTCGGTATTTTTTTGTTGAAGGGAGAAATAACCTCTTTTTGGAGAAAGTACTCGTCTTAATACTTGTTCTGATCAATTTTTTCCCCGTCTCCGTTCTAAAGTAATTTCTGTCAGTTGTGGAATTTCAACTCCGTTCACAATAAACTGCTATTTTCTATCTTTACCAGTTTTCTCTATTTTTTTCAATTTCAATAGCTTTCACTATTCATTTTGTCTAAAAATATTTCTTTAATGTCACCAGAGCCAAAATTGAAAGCATTTTTTCTCTTTCTTTCTTTAAAGAAATGTGTGTCACATTGACTGACTCTTTTCCCGGACTAGACTTTCAATATATTTTACAAAATGTCGTCTTTTCCTTTCAACCAAATAAATAGTTATTTTCTTTCTCAACTTTCTTCCAGAACATGCGTGTCGCATGTATTTTATGCCATCATGCCCCAGTTGTTCCGGCTTTCTCCTCCAAACCACTTCCGTCTGATATTTCCGAAATAAATATATTTATATTTTTTGGTGTCAAAGTTATTTTCTGGTAATATTTTTTCAAAGAAATCAAGGTCGTCCACGTACAACTTTTATTAACACTTTTTATTCTTGTTGTTTCCGTAACTAACCATAAGATACAGATTAAAACAATATTTGTTGAGGTTTAACGCTTAACGTTTTAACCTTGACGACAATACACAATTCCTTGGCACAAAACAAATTCCAATTTTTTGGTCTATTTTACACCATATCACGCACTACAATAATAACAGTAATGACAATATATTTCAATAAAAAGCATGTGTTTTTCTCGTCTATTTTGTTTAGAAACCCTAATTGAATTTTTTCCTAAAAAACAGCACATGAACTAGTGACAACACATGTGGTTATATTTATTTTCGGCTTTTAGGTTTCACAGCAAAAAAAACGGTGCACATATATATTTTTGATATCGTCCGATAGTAAACCAGACAGTAAAAGTAATTTAATCAAAAGAAGGAACAAGAAATTCCCCTTGTTTGCTCTGTGTGCCTGCTTCTCTGGCGAAAGCTGATGCCTGACTGACTGCGAGGTTGAGAAAAGCGAGGAAAAATGAGAAAAAAAAATGGTTACCCCAAACGAGGATTCAGCAGCAAAAACGAGAACGGCGTCGAGCTCTGGCACAAAAAAAGGAGAGAAGCTCTTCTTCGTATTTTCCTTTCCCCCTTGACTATCTTAACACTTTAGAAGATGGGGAATACAGCATTGCTTGTTATATGTATATTGTGAGGAGAAAATGGAGAAAGAAGGGGAAAACGCAGAGAGATGTTTGGGCATGCATGCATGCATTTTTTGGTCTTTTTCTGAGAGAGAGAGAAAGAGAGGAACAGCCTTGGCTCTTTGAGAGGAGAATGTGCGTTTATTGTAGAGAGAAAATGGGGGAAAGTAAGAGAAAAGCTTATGGGAAAGGAGACATTTGGTGGTGAACGGTTGGAGTTTAGCGGAGAGTTGGACAGAAATATATGAGAAGATGAGGAGGAGGATGATGATAACATGCTATTTTGTGTGGCCATCATATGATGGTGAAAGTATGTTTTTTTCCGTTTGGTGAAAGTATGTATGTAAGAATGTTTTGTACGTGTTTGTCTGTCTCCGGTAATTTTTTTCTTTCCATCTGGACATTATGGACAAGTCCCTTGTTGGCCCTGGAGAGAATAACTATAAGCAAATAGACATGGAGAAAGTAGAGGAAGAGAAAGTGACTTGAGTGAAATTTTTTAGTTACATAACAATGATGAAAAAATCTAAGGAGTGGTGGCTAGTTACTAGTTACCATTTATTTTTTTGAGTCATGTTCTCTCATCTAAACACCATTCTTCCATGATATGAGCAAATACATCTTGTCTTTTTGCCTACTTTCTTATTTTTGCTTTCTCCTGTTTTACTTTCTCCTTGCACATTTTCATACATTTATTTTTTTCTAGTCAGGAGAGTCTGGTCCTACAGTCTTTAGGATTGTCCTACTGACTTCATGGGTAGATAGGTGCATAACTTTCTCCTGCTTTCTACTACTTTCTCTTTTTTCTTGACTAACCAGCTGCTAAATAGGTAGGTACTTGCTCAAGTCCATAGCTCATCTTTTGAACATATTTTTATATTGGCTTGTGAATCCTCATTCTTGCCTTAACCCTTTCTCTTCTTGATCTTGTTAAGAGAAAGTAGGAGAAAGTATGTACTCAAGGGCTCCTTCTTAAGACCGTAAAAAATATACACTTGTTTAAGAATGGATTTTTTTCTCCTCTTCTTCTTCCTCTCGAGCTTGAGGCTTAACTAAGCTTCCCATCTTTCATTTCACATTCCATCCATTTATTTTTTTCGAACAGCATCAGAGCTCCAAACCAGCTCTCCAGTGTGAAAGCAGTGAAAGTGGCGTAGGAGGATGTTGCATGGGCCATCAGTGATTGATTGGACTCACAATCACAGAGTCATTTCACACTCGGCTTTCTCCTTCTACAAAAAAAACAGGATTTTTTGAAAAATAGTGCCTACAGCTCAACACACAGCTTTCACTCACACTCACTTTCCACCAGCCAGTTACTCTATTATGTAGGTTAAAGCAGAAGAGGAGAAAGCAGAACCAAAAGAGAAAATAGGAGACTTTCTCCTCAAGTCTTCAAGAAAAAGTGTGAGTTAAGCCGTTTTTTGGCTAGCAAGAAAAAAAAATATTCCGAACCTAAAAAATACCATAGAAAAGTAGGAGAAAGTGGAAGAGAAAGCATTAAAGGGATTCTTAACGCTTCATGTAGAAAATCCAATATTAAGGATGGATATTCCATGTGACACCATCATCATCTCTTTGGAAACCCTCATCATCATTGATGATTTGGGATACTACGCCAAACCATAATAAGATCATCAGCAAGCTGTTAAGGTATTTTCAAATAAACCGACACCTTTCCCAAACTAACTGGAGAAAGTCGTCTTCTTTGTTCTCATCGACTTTTCTCTTTTATGGAGAAAGTGGAATCAAAACGGTGTTAGACTTGTCGTTCATCAAGAGATCACAAGTGCATAAAATATTTGGCATGCCATATACCTTACCTTACAAAGGACTTGAGGCTCTGAGGAAATCAAGATGTTATTTTTGATGAGATCATCATGAGGTTAATGAACACTTTTTATTTTAATTTTGGCTATTTTTCATCCTTGACTTTCTTTTGTAGTGAAAGTATGGTATGTAACAAGGTATCCAATTATTAGATCAAACGGCGTTCTCTGCAAATTCAATGCCCCGCTAAAAATTATTTTAAATAAAATAATTTTACAAGCACGTCGTGTAAGACGTTAATTTGCTAACAACTCGTTAATAATAATTTTATCTGGAGAAAGTTTTTGACTCTTCTTTATCCAGATTTTATGGATTTTAGTCGTCGGTCATTAAGATCATTGATGAGGACGAGATGAAGGAGAAAGTCGTGAAGCAAGTTAAAATTTAAATGTAAACCGAGACACTTGTATAACAGCAGAGTAGTCAAGTGTATCGCAAAAGTAATAAATATGGATTGAAAGGAAAAGTGAAAGTTAGAGAAAGGAAGGGGTTTTCTATTGGGAATATTATTTAGGTAGATACCTGGCTTTGAACAGAATTTTATATCTTAATGATGATTATAGCAATATCAAATTTCATTATTGGCTTGTTTTAAACAAAACTAAAGTGAAAGTCCGGGTGAAAGAGCATTATCGAAAATGTGGCTTTAATTAGCTCAACTTTTCCTACTAATGAAGAAAAGATTATGATTACGATTATTATTGGAGCGCGAAAAGAGAAAAGGAAGGAAAGAAACCAAAAGCTAGTTCAGAGAGATCACACACCAAGAGAGAAAAGCAAAAGTGAAAGTGGAGAAAACCAAAAAGGATTTTACTCCTTCCTGTCTTTCTCTCATTCTCTCTCTAGAAAATTATTATCCTGGTGGAAATGAAATGGTCTGTTAATTTAGTACCAATAATACTCTCAAAATCTTGAATCTACTCACACTACCTATAAGATTGGTTTTAACTTTCACCATAGACCATAGTGTTTCTTCCATGGCCAATCGGAGAAAGTTCTGTGTGCGGTATATTTTTATTGATGGTCTCTCGACCTCAACGGCTAGCCCCACAATTTCTGGTAAAAATAATAATATATGTTCCACAAAAAATTATATTTGATTATATTTTTGTTCACCAGCCATGATCGCTTTCTCTTTTGGCACTTTCTCCTCAACATCTCCTATCAAGCTCCGGAGCAAATAGCACCACCATCAAGACAAGTTAAATGTCAAATTCATTCACGCTTCAAAATCACACAACAGCAAACATATTTTCTGCAGGAGAAAGTTGGGTAAAAGTATTGTGAAAGCAGGATGATTTTATAAGTATTTATATTCATATCTAATTTAATTCCCATTTTGTGTATACCCCGGAGAAAAAAAATGATTGCGGAAGTGGTGAAAGCCGAAATGTTTGCCAACTTTCTCTTTTCATTGTTGACTGGAGCATTGTTGTTAGTTTTTGTCTTTAGGTTCATGTCTGTCAGTTAACTAACATGTGCTTTGAAAGAATTCCTAGAAAACAAATAAAGTTGCAAGTCAACACGTTTAATAGTTATGCATGTATACTGGTTAGTTGTCAACTTTCTCCAAGGTTTTTTATGGATAAAAGGAGAATTACTGGAGAAAGTTGTCAGGTATATTTTTTTCTGGACGTTGAACGTTTCCATATTTTCCAAGTTTTATTTTGTTTACAAGTTTACAACTAACAAAAAAGCCAGCAGCATTCTAGAAAAAATAGACTTGACTTTCACTACTTTTACCGCTTTCACTTCTGGATATATGTACATATAATTGTACCGGATGTTGGATTCATTTTCTAGTCGTTCTCAAAATCTTGTTCTCTCTGCCCCGTTTTAGTCGTGGTGATACCTATCTTGTTACTTCAGAGAAAGAATGTGGGTGTCTCTCTTCATCTCTCTGTGAAAAAGTAGTGGAGAAAGTAAATTTATTCAAACTTTCTCCCTGAATATTTTCACTGTGTATGTGTGTGTGTGTGTCCCGGCTGCCGGGTAAAATAGGCAGATAACAAACGTGAATAAACGTGGAAAAGGGAACATCTGTAAACATCTGATGAACTCTTGGGGAAAATTTTTTGCAGGGGCGTCTCGCCCTGTCGTTTTGTGCCACCGAACCGCCGTTTCCCAGTAAACAAGAATGGAAACATATTGGCTCCCTGTACTTTCTTCTCCTATTTTCTGAGAGACCTTTCTCCTTTAAAAAAACTAACATCAAACAGGAAATGAACTAGAGGGAAAGTGGCTCTTCTTCTAAAAACTACTGATAAAATTATTTTTAAGATACGCAGTTATTTTCTGTTAGGAAACTTTAGAAAATCCCCCACAAAATAGATATATTCTTAAACGGAATCAAAATCATGTATGTTTGATATCAAGTGAAAGTAAAAGAAAGTTTTTGAGGACTTGAACGGCGACGTGTGTTTTTGCAAAATTTCTTGTTCTTTGGTTGATCCTGATCCAAATATTTTTGGAAAATTATATATTTACTCGTTGACGTTAAAAACATACACATATACTTCCAAACTTTCTTACTTTCTCCAAAACTTTCACTGATTTGATTACTAAATACAAATATATATATTATGTAGGTGGGTTACTTTTCCCAACTATCAAGTTCCGTTTGTCCTCTTTCCTCCAGAAAATTTGGAGGATTCACACATGTGGAAATATAGAATCAAACCAAACCAGATAGTAAAAGCAAAAAAAGGGAAAGCATAGAGAAAACGTGATCTATTTTTTGGGTCTCAAAAATTTTCGCAACTGATTTAAATATCATGTGTGTCTGTGTGTAAAACGCGGATGTGTGTGTATTCGGATACATTCCCAGTGAAAGTAGAGAAAATTTTGCTCATCGTCGTTCTAACTCATGAATATTTACTACTTGATACAATATTCACTTTCACCGTTACAAATACCGCAAAAAAGTGAAAGCACTAAAGGATTTGATATGATGAATACTGACAATCCAAAAAATATGTATACGCAAAAAATTCGCATGATTATTTCAACTTTCTCCTCTCAACTTTCACCAGTGATCTATAAACCACCTACACAGATACGAACAATAAGTTCCTCATAATAAAAAAATACGTAACAATAATCACAATATATTTTAACATACATGGAGAAAGCTATGACTTTCTTTTTTATAAAAAGTATACAGTTGCCTTAGTCCATTCGTTTATAAATATGCATAAATTTTTTTAACTCTTCTCCTTCCTTCCCTTCAATTCCATCATCGTCTTCATTACTCATCCACTTTCTCCATTGCTTTCACTCTTACTTTTCTCCATCTCTTGTTTTTTCAAATAACAATGTTTTTCTCCTGAAAATTTATACAGAACCGAGTATTTCGTCTGGAGGAGTAGGAGGATGGATCTCTTCAGATCATTGTTATCATGATGATCATCATCATCAACGGTTTTCCTCCGGTGAACTGAATGTGAACATGGCAGATGTACAAGCGACTATACAACGAGCAAGCAGACAAAATAAACGGCCATGTAGTTAAAACCGTTACAAACCGTTACAAAACTATGAGAGATGTCGACCATGATGCTGTTACTCTTGTTATCTCAGTTTTTCGTGAGGATAATAAGCATGATCTCTGCTTCTACTCTTAAATGTGGAGGGAAATTTTTGGAGGAAAATGTATGTTTGCTTGGAGGGAAAACATGTAGAATGGAGGGATATAATACAGCATTTCGTAGGGAAAACATGAATTTTAAAATTTTGTTCTTGCTTTCTCCTCTATCATCATCATCACCATGATCATTTATGAGAAGGGTGACTGCACGACAAGCAGAGAAAGATAATGCAAAATGGTTTGCAAATGGATGGAAACAGATGGTCACGTTGGAGAAAGCATGAGGAAATCGTATAACAGAATATTCCAGAGAGATTTTAAACGAGGGAGACCTGTTAACCGACAAAAAAAATTATATTTTGAGAGGAGAAGTTGTTGTTGAAGTTGAACTTTCTATTGTGGAATGAACAATAATAGAAAAAAAGAAAGTAAAGTAAACAGAAAATGAAATGATGGAAAAAGAGTTAAAATAAAAGTCCATTATTTCGGGAGTTTTGAGAGGAGAAATCTATTTTTAGAATGAAATAATCGACGTCATTGTGGTAATAATCATTGCAATAAGCTATAAATGAAACATGGCAGACTAGACGGATAGCCAGACGGAGTTTTATTGGGTGATTTTGGCGCCATCTGGAAATAAAAAATGAAGTAAAATTATTGAAGAAAAATTAAGCGTCAAAATGATAAATATAGATGTAATCTAAATTTATCGACGTTAAACTATTATATTTTTGCTAAATTCTTAATTAAAGGTTCAATGACTGCTTAACTTACATTCCAATGTTTTTTTTTTGCTTTCACTGCTTTCACCGAAAAAAACATGTGGAAAGCCCTGAAGCCTTATAGTTTGAGACACATACCGGCCATATATCAGCAACGTGCTCAAAACCAATTTATTATTATTATCTTTATGGCCTCTCTTTGGTGTCCTGGTCTTCTTACTTTCTCTAGAGAGGGAAAGCAAAACAGAGAAAGTCAGTTTATATGACTCACTTGCGGGTTAAGGATAAACCGAAATCATCTGCCGGAAATTGTGAAAGCTAAAGTTTTGCTAGAAAGCCATCAATGAATATTACCTTCATTCAAAATTTTCCATATCTTTTAAACGGTCAATTCCCACAATCATCATTTTCCATAACACATTATTACTTTCACCGACAGCTGGAGAAAGTGCGTAGGTTGTATGCTTATATAACTTTCTACTAAATAAAACATTTGAAAATATTAATAATAATCTGATCAAAAATAAAAAACGGCACATGTTGTTATCGCGTAACGCCACATTATCCAACCATCCAAAAATATTTGCTGAGAGAAGCAGAGGTTTCATTACCAACATCTGTGAAAAAGGACAGCAAAATAAGTGAAAGCTAAGCTCGGATGGTGAAAGCAAAAAACGAATCCCAATCCAGCCGTAAATGGAGCAGATGGTGAACGTATGCAATGAATGTTTGCCATGTTTTGTATTTTGTTTTTTTTTACTTTTGATTCTCAACTTTTTGTAAAAGGAGAAAGTGGAGAAAGCAGTGAAAGTGTGCAAGCGAAAAATAAAACTGACCAGAAAACCGAAATTAAATTCGGCAGAAATACGCACAAGCTCACGCATCAACCATAAACACTATTTACTATCACTACACAAAACAATTTCAGACTTTCTCTTTTTACTTTCACTCAGTACTTTCACCTTATATATAATACATAAAATTCTTATACATTTTATACACTTGTTTGTTTTATATTAACTTTCATAGGATTGTATAGACAGAAAGTAGGAAATGACTTTCTTTTTTGC
This sequence comes from Entomobrya corticalis, assembly GCA_034694325.1. Taxonomy (NCBI): domain Eukaryota; kingdom Metazoa; phylum Arthropoda; class Collembola; order Entomobryomorpha; family Entomobryidae; genus Entomobrya; species Entomobrya corticalis. Next base: position 1,360 of record JAQFYG010004269.1, on the reverse strand, counting down.
TTTCACTTTTTGTTTATTGGAATGCTTTGCAGTACTTTTTAAATGAGAAGAGTACGTCGCTATATTAACTTGGTTTTTTGCTCATTTTAATTTTCATCCCTGTTCTTTTTTTTTCTCACCATCTCATTAACTCTTCTATAAATTTTATTTTTTGGTGAAAGTTGGATTAGAGAAAGTAAAATGTCCGCACGAGTTTTTCAAGATGTTTTTTACTTGATCTCAAGAGATGATCTAATTGTCCTTAATAAGACTTGTGCAAAGACAGGCAATCAAGATGCTTACAAGAAAACAAGTCAAGTCTCAAAGAGCGCTGCAACAGCAAATCGTCAAGTACTTTTTTCAACTTTCACCAACTAAATAAGAAGGCTACTTTCTCTTTACAGAAAAAAATAGTATTTTTTCAGGACAACACTACTACTTACTACTCCTCCATCTTGATCCGACAGACAGCAACTCTTTTACTTGTGGATTTTTCTAAGCTTTCACCAACTTTCTCTTTAGTACATTTTGTTTGACTTTCTTCTTCTTGTTTCTGTCCTGTCAATGAACTTTTTTGGTTTTTTCTTCTCTCATTTTCTTTTTGAAAAAGTTGTTGAGCAAGAGAAGAGGCATTCTTGTAGTTCGGTCTGTAGTTAACTAGGTAGGTATAAAACATGCGGAATGTAAAAAAAATATTCCACTTTCTCTTTTGCAAAATAAACTAGGAAACGGCTGAAAAAGTCAAAGGTTAAAGGAGGAAAGATGTTCATTCCGGAATATTCTCTTGATTTCCGTACTGTAAAGCAAGTACAATTTTATTTGTGTATGTGGCACATCTTAAATACTGTTGCTGGACTTAATACTTTTTTTAAATCTCCGGCCGTGAATCTCTAAATTTGCATAAATTAGATAAGACATGTTTCTAAAGCTCCGTTATCAGCCGAATTTGCATAAATTTTATTATAAATATTTTGAGCTTTAAAAATGCCTCCTATATAATTTATGCAAAGGAGCTGTATTAATTTATGCAAATTTAGAGATCAGCGTCCGGAGATTTGAAAAAAGTATTAGGTCCAGTGACTGTAGACATCAAACATGAAATAGCTTCCTAAAACATCTGAAATTTTCTCTGGAGCTATTTATGTACTTTTTTCTTCTTAGGAACAAGAACAATCTACCTGCAGGGATCAAATAACTCGTCACAATGCGTTATTTTTTGTAGTGGCACTTAAATTAAACAATTTTTATGATGACGAAAACGAATCTAAATTAGCAAATTTTATTCTTGTACGGTTGAACTTCAGCATAAAACAGAAATAGTTCAAAACTTGAAGAAAAGAGTTAATCATTTTCAACATTACGAAGTTTTTAATTGAAATCA
>JAQFYG010004268.1:0-11251 GCA_034694325.1 Entomobrya corticalis | reverse complement strand
GTATGCAGTCATCATGTGCTTTTCTACGGAGAGTAAATACGCTATGCATATTGGTCGTTGGAGCTCGAGCTTTGTGGTTTGTACCATGCGACGTGCTCCGACTTAACGTTTTGAATGCTGCTTAGTGTATCTTTTTTTGCATGGGGTGGGATATATTCACTGCATGGAGCCATTCGGGAATAAAATCCTTATCGATCATCGATTCATTCACACCTATCGATTCATTAAAAATTGCACTACAAACTGACATAAACTTTAGGTCAAATTTCAGGTTTACAGTCCTGCATATTCCTCGTGGCACTAGTATGCAGCTAGCATCACTTGCACTTTACTGCTAGCATCAGCATGTACGTGTTTGGATCCATTAAAGTAAACCTCAGTCGAATCAAACGCTTGGAGTTTACCAGCCAACTGACTGATGCGCGCATTCTTGGAGTGCTCATGTAGGAGTAAACTGCTTAGAGAGCAGTGGCCAGTCACGACCAAGACTATAGCGAAACATTTTTTTTCAGCAAGGGCGCAGTAACATTGAGAGGAAGACTACACGGGGGTGACGTAAGCGATTACTAGTTCCAATTTTTTCTTGTTTTGGGGGCAGATTGCCCCAACTGCATAGTCGAATGCGTCAGTGAAGAACACAACAGGCAGCTAATCATCAATGGGAGCAAGATTTGGAGCAGTCTATAGTCGTAGTTTCAAAGTCTCAGAGGCAGCCTAACAGGCAGGAGTCCAATTAAACTTTGTATTGGCGATCGCAAAATTGTAAAAGCGGTTTGGAAATCAAACTATAGTTCGGATAAAATCGTCGATAGTAGCCACAAAGACCATTAAAGACGCAAACCTCATGCACGTTGGTAGGAACAAGCATAGCTTGAACTGCGGAGACTTTTCGAGGATCAACTTTATTACCGTCTGCGGAAACGATATGACCGAGAAGATGAAGCTCATCAAAACAGAAAGAGCATTTGAATGGTTTGACTTTCAGATTGTTTTCTTGGAATTTAGTAAACGCGGCACGCAGTGACGTGAGATGGGACTGAAAATCATGGGAGAAGACGAGAACGTCATCTAGATACAAGAATTTTGAAACAGGAACTGAACAGCAGGGAAGCAAGAATATTGCGGAGAATTCGACTGAGGAAACTTGGTGAGTTCTTGAGTCCCATGGGAACTCGCTTGAATTGGAAGGCACCATCAAAAGTGCAGAAGGCAGTTCTATGTCGATCACGTTCATCAACCCAAAGGTTAAAGAATTCTTGACTAACGTCCATGGAGCTGAATAGAGTCATTTTGTGTAGACAAGTGAGCATTTACAACTATGCGAGACATAGGGAATACTGGTTTTTTAGTTGAAAATTAAGTCTGCTATAGTCTACGCAAACCCGTAATGATTCAGTGTCTTTCTTCTTGACTAACAAAATCGGAGAAGCGTAGTCGGATGCGCTTTCCCCGATGATGTCAGCGTCTAATGGTTTTTTGACGTATTGTCGGGAGAGAGCACGTTCAGCAAATGTACGTATGTTGGGTGGAATGTTAACTGGAGGGGTATCTCTTGTGTCAAGGCGGAGCTTTACAGGTCCTGGATAGGAACCTGTGTCGGTTTTGTGCAAGGAAAATATTCGATATGCAGGGTGCAGTTTTGAGTCGATCTTGACGAAGTCTGATGGAGAAAATAAGGTAGAGGAACAACGATGAGACCAGAAATGAGTTACACTTTTCCGATTTCGCTGGCCACACCAATGTTGTTAAGTGCGGGTATATGGACGGTAGTAGGGTTAGGATTAAAGATATGTATCTTGAAGACAAGATACGATGGAAGTCAAACTGGTAGACTTATCAAATTGTAGCGCTGTAGAAACAGGTCAGAAGGGTCCAAAAGTCCTTAAGATATAGGAGCAGCAGCAGTGACAATCAAAGTGGACATGGCAGGAATGTCGATCGAGGATGGAAGACGAATGTTGGACATGGTTGGAGTAATTGATATAGAATTGGTGAAGAGTTCTTTTGACAAACATTGGAAGCGGTTTGGTAAGAACATATGGCTGAGCAAGGAAACAGGATTGGTGTTGAGACTGTCAATTTCTTGAGAATGAAGGTTAAAAGGAATTTTAATGTAAGACCGCCCACGGATATGAAGTGTGAGGGATTTTACGGAATATTTAATGCTAGCTCTAAGCTGGGTCAGTACATTGTTGCCAATAATCAGACGTGGAACATCTAATACTAACACGGGAAACGTATAATGGAAAACACGCGATGCAAGGTCAAGAAAGATTAAGGGGGCCTCAGTACAAAATTTGCATAAGGAGTGGCCGGCTACACCAATAACGTTGATGGATACAGGATACCGAGGGTGAACCTTTAGGAAGTTTAGCTAACGCAGATGAAAGATTGGAAATACTAGTACCTGAGTCTACTAACACGTCAACGGAGTGGCGAAAGAGTTTACAACGTATGATGACGGGGTTTCGTAAAGGCGGAGAAGTCGGAGTGACTATCGACTCGTCAATCCAAGTAACGGCATTTAGTTTTCCGCATGATGGTCACTGGATCTAGGGACGTCATATTCCACGGGATAATCGAAAGTGTCAGTGTGTTGGCCGTCACAAGTGGCGTTAACCGAAACCTATTTCTTAAAGTAAGGGCGGTTACAAGTGTGGCACACCTATAGAGGTGCGTGATTCTGTCGTTGATTGTACAGTTTGTTCTGTTCTGTTGATACGGAGGAGCGAAGAAGCCACGTTGTGGAGTACCCCGTACGCTTGTGGAGTTAACTTGCCCACAGGGACTTGGGTAGTGTGGTTTATTTTGATGCGGCCCTAGGCGAAATACTCTATGTCGCTAGGTGCCAGGACCGCGTAGAGGAGCATGAGTAGAATTGACATCAGCATCTGAGGGATCTTCCGGATCATCTTCAGTGACCAGGGAAAGTAAAAATTTCGAGACGTCGTCCTGAACTGCAGGGTGAATTATGGAGTATGTATCTTAGTCAGACTTGTCAATCGGTTAGGTCTTACTTATAATATTGTCGGCGCCCATGAAAGAGTCAAACGTAGCGTCTTGTACTCGATCCAAAACATCCTTAAGAACGTTTGGAGTGTCATGATGAAAAGGCCGGGCGACAGCCTTCGGAAGCCCACGAAAAAGGTGCTGAATGATTTCAGCATTAGGCATAGTCGAAAAGACCTTGTCACATAGTCGTATGATGTCAAAGTAGTATTTCTCGTATGATTCCAGAGAGAACTGAAAGTACGAGTACGTAAGCGTCGAGCATATTCCGCGGTAGAAACCTTGGATTTAAAGCTTGCTGTAAGTCCGGTTTTGAGTTCGTCGTAGGATTGTTACCGTTTTTTTTGTAGAGCTGCTTATTGCAGGTACGAGCGGGTCTCTGTAGAAGGGAGATGGTCAGATTGTATTTGGCACCAGCATCAGTGATGTTACTGATAGCGAAGAGCTGTTCAAGTCCTAGGAAGAAGTCGGAGACATTCCTATCACCATTAAAGGTTTCAGATTGAAAGGGTTCATAAACGTTAACGAACCGTACGATATCGTGAATGCAGTAGTTGTAGCGGTAGGAGGGGAGGTCTATGAAACGCACAGGATTTGTAGACGAAGCAGTAGTGGTAGTCAAGCGAGTAGAAGTGGATGTTCGAGCAACAGTGGATGCACAAGCAGCGGTTACTAGAGTCGTTGGTGCGCGAGGCGCTGGAAGCGATGTGGACGTAGTGGTGACGGTTGACGAAGCAACAGTAGTGGAAACCTGTGGAGGCGGAGAAGTGTAGGTAGTTACATTAGTACTAAAACATCTTCCCAAGTACCGTCGAATGGGTCAGCAGTTGTTGCGGAAGGTAGAAAAGGGAGTTCTTTGGAAAAGGCGGAAGGGAGCTCCACAGATTCGTGAGAAGGTGGGAATTCCGCAGTGGAGAGGTGTGTTGGGTAAACAGAAGCAGGGTTCTGGAAACTGACGTGCTTTCCAGGTGAAGTGAGTTGAGTAGAAAGATGAGAAGCGGCAGTTACTACGATTAAACCGGATGGATAAACCGTGTATGGATAGGTTTGTGGCTGAGAATGGCTTGGAGAGCGAAAAGGTGCCATGGATCTAGGAGAAAAAGCAGATGCATAACGCTGAGAGTTGGGACCTAGAAGAGCGACAGTTGGATGTTGGGGTCGTGACAAAGATGGGCTCAGATTAACAGGTCCACTGTGTGAAGCAGAGTGAGCTGGAGCAATGGAAGATTGCGACGAGAGGAGCTTGACCAAGAACCTCTGTCTTTCGTGAGTGAATGCTCAGTGGATGGTAGCCTGAAACTTTTACAGTTTGTGACCGAGGAGAGACGTACTTGTTGAGTCGAGAGATTACACTAGACAGAAGCTTAGAAGTGGGGTTAGTAGTCTTAGACTTAGCCGTAGGGAGGTAAGCTTTAGATGCTTGAGGGTGAAAAGCGTGCCTGTATGCAGATAAAGCAACAGAATCTACAGCTTCTGTACTAGAACTTGCATACGGAGCAGTGGGTGTATCGAGTTGATCCCCAACAGTTTGCTCATTTGTTAGTGGAAAATTTGTAGGAGAAATAGATGTAGGTATGAATACACATGTAGAAATTGGATTTTTAGAAGTAGTAATTACTACGAGGTTTGAAGCAGGAGAAGTTGGCATAGATAGATTATGATAGAGAGGAGGACGGACGGACGTAGGTACATTACCAGTTTCACCTTGGAGGTGACCGCTGTGTCTTGACTGATTTTGAGAAAGGTAAAGCTTGGTTGGAAACAATAGGAAGTTTGGATCTTTTATCGGGTAACGCTAAGACAGATTGAGATCCTTTAGCCTTTTTGGGATGACCACAAATTAGACTGGATGAAGCTGAGGGGTCAGAGACGGAAGTTTCACGGGTGCGCTTGTCCTTTTTGAGTGTGGAAGGTAATGTTCTATGGGATTGCCCAGGCCGGATGGCAAGGGTACTACGCCCTGGGAGGCAAAATGGATTTGGAAAAAGTTGAGGTGGCTGATTAGGGACAGATGGTTCTCTGAATTCTGGGTATTCTTCAAAAGTATCCTGATGTTGCCGTTGATAATGAGTGTGGCGACGAGATTTGGGAGGTTGCCGATTAGGAGGCTGAAGCTTGAATGAATCGTCATTAGGTTGTTTGAGTAGATAAGAATTTGGAGTAAAAATGACTTGTTCAGGTGTCATGGGAGGATTTGGAACAGAGGCACTGACACCAGGAGACTCACTAGTAGTTCTACTGAAAAATTGCGGAGGAAGAGGGGGGGTTGCAAATGTTGTCGTGCTTAACGTCGTTGTTGTTGTTGGAGTTGGTATAATGGTATAATATCAACTGGAGTTGCAGGAGCGTGTTGACTTGATTTTATTCTGTTGAATCCGCTCAATTAAGCTGGATACGAAAAACACACATCGGTCACTGTGCACTTGTAGAGGGCGAAGGAAACCATATAAAACAAAAAATATATATATATGCGCAATCAAATTGTCACGATTCGGGCCTGATTGGCTGATTAGCATAATTGTTAGAATTTGTGTAGTTCTCATTTTCTCGATGTTTCAATGTAGAAGTGAATGGTGCTTAAGTTTTTCACCTTCGCACGTTAGAGATAAGCTAATCTTGTCACTTTATCCTTTTTTCCCTTAAATGTGTAAAGGAGTTGTGCATGAGCACTCTCCTATAGAAAATTATAGTTTCTTTTAAGATAAACTGAAGTTCATATTTTATCTTTAAAAGTCAAGGAAAATTGTGACCGGCGGAGTCCGGACTTTTAATTGCTGTAAAGGCCACAATACCATTGTAACTCACGCTAGGTTTTCAGTCTCCACGAGTTTCGTTAGACTCTTTTGCCTCGCTATTTTTATTTTTTTTATTTTTTTTTATTTTAATTAAAGTTATTTTCTATTGGTTGTTGGTGGATGAGATCACTTATTTTTTGTAATTGTTGGCGTCTTTTTCCTCATTCGTTTCTCTGACTCTTAGCGAGCAATTACGTTTCCTATTTGTGTAAAATAGTATCTTGATTTTCCCTGGAGTAGTGGTACCTGGAAAAGACGTTCTGTTTACTTGCTGTGAGTAGACGTCGATTTGTCATCAGAAAAGTTGTGTCAATTTGCCCTGAGAGATGGGAATAAATCTACAAGTATAGGAAAATCCATGAGATAGTTTTGCCTTCAGTAGATAGATAATTTGTAACCCTGAGAGATGGGAATCGTTCTACAAATATAGGAAACTCCATGAGATACTTTTGCCTTGAGTAGACATTTATCTGAGCAACTATTCAGTATAATATTTTGTGAAACTTTATAAATTTTATTTATTTTTCTGTGAACATTCTGTAAATTCTGTGTATATTTCTTGTGTCTTCGTTTGTGTGATAAAACTCGTAAATTTCACCAAAGTTGTTACTAGAGATTTATTTTTCCGTCACATCATACTCTGATTTTCTTTGGCTTCATAACTCATTTTGTGCTACACCGAATTTTCCCGTCGCAGTTTAGAATTTTATGAACCTCATGCAACTGTACGGAAACATTTACCCGTCGTAATAAGAACTCTTATCATTTTTCATCAAAACATGGTTTGCAAAAACTCGCTATCCCGTGGTCGAACAATTGGTCTTTTGATTTCTGTTGCGGGGCATTCGAGAAAATTAATGATCTTCCTCGGAGCCTTAACACAAATAACAACGATTAAATGCATGTATGAGCGCTAAGAGCGCGAAACCAAAGGCCTGGCCAAGGCTGTACGGGTTTTTCACGTGTTATTTGGCAAAAACACACACAAAACTTGCAAAGTAACAAACAAACACGCAACAAAAACAAGACAAAAGTAGACAATACGGAGACAAGCGACCTAGGTCTTTGGTTCGGACCCAAAAACATCACAAAACTATCACAAAATTGTAATGTAAAACAATGTATTGAAAATTGCAACAGGTACTGTAATTAATTAACAATTTGACACATTTGCCAGTAAACTAAGCTCTATTTTGAGATGCCAATGATTTTACAATCTATGTGCATGCGTGCATGACATTAAGATATGAAAGTAAAGGAATGGACTCAGAACGGGGCAAAATATAATGCATATTTTTGTGGTAAATTATTCGCTTAATAATACTTTTAAACTGAACCCGGAAACTGGGTTTTACATTCACTTCTATTAAAATACCTGATCACACACCTTGTTTTTTTGCTAGTTACCAAAATGTATGCTTGATGAGAAGGTAAGATAAAGGCGATGATGTTGATGATGATTTCTGCTCTTGTAATCTGATCAGCACAATTCCCCTTTTTATCGTGCTTATTACATTTAGTGAACTACCAAAAAGCTGGATTTAACAGGTGGTTTCAAAAAAAGTCGTAAAGAGGTATTTCAATGTATTTTTTCTGGTAAGAATACAGTCATCGAACTACCAGCATTTGTGAAAAATAAGAAAACTAACTGTTTTCGGCCTACCTTTGGCATGTGTTGGGACCTGATTGCGTGTGTTTTCGGCTCCCATAAATTCTCATAAATTTTTTCCTCATTCAAATTTCTGACTCTGAGTGAGTAAATATGGTCGTTGTTTTGACTCTCGGTGCAAAACCGTTTCATTTGCCATCAAAATCATATACTAGTACTGCGACAATTTTAGTTTAGTAAATTTTTCCTTTTGTTCAAAAAGAAATGTACCTGGAAAAGACGCTCTTTAAACTGCGTTTGAGTAAGACGTCATATGTAAACCTAAGATTTGTGTTTTTTAGCCCTGAGAGATGGTAAAAATCAACAAGTTTAGAAAAATCCGTGTGAGACTTCAATCTTCAGTAAATAGATATTTATGTAATCCTGAGAAAGGGAATAAGCCTACAAGTATACGATAACGCATAAGATATATTTATCTTGAGTAGATAGATACTTTGAGCAACTATTCGGTATAATCATCTGTGAAACTTTGTTTTTGTGTGGCATTCTGTAAATTTGGACAATAATGGTGTTTTTTCAGTTGGATAAATAGTTAAAATTACAAAATTGCTGTTTGACAACTTATGGGCATCAGAACGTGAGATATCTTATTGTGTTGTGCATCACCTGTTTGTCTGGCCCAATAGAACCAAAGACAGCTCCAAGTTGTGTTTTGTGCATTGTCCGCTAGTCAGGCCCAAAACTGAACTGAGCAGAGATACATATTAGATTGTGGTTGATTCGATAGATTAAATGACCATGAATAATTGACGTTCATTTAGTGCTGTTTGTTTTTCGCTTACTTTAACCTTACGGTGAACCAGAACAATCTCAACTCAAGTTTGACGTCACCCAGTTCAGTAACCAGACCCAACTCATGACAAAAAAACTCATCTTATTGCAAAAAACTGCCTTGCCCTGTATTCGAACTATTAGAATATTCTTTCTTACGTTGCGTGGCGTAAGAGTTATTCTGAAACTCTTTTTTATCAGAACCGAAGCCGTTACATATGGTGAACCTGCCAGAATAGTTTCTAAATGAATTTCGATTAGTTTAAAGTGAATTTTGTTATACTTGAGGGATTTGTGAACCTTTTCGTGGATTGAGTGGCAATGTTAGATTTTTCTGTTTAGTGCTTGCGTCTGTGTTCCAGCTTGTCGGACAAATAGAAAGGAAAGACTTGTGGAGGAGATGCAGATCTTCCAACAATCGAAGGAAAAGCAAGGAACATCCGTTACTGGAAAGAAGAACACTGAAACATTTATTTCCGAGATCGGTTATCCCAAAACTGCGAAATATTTATTTCTGAGATAGTAAATCTCACAAACTTTATTATCTAAAAACTTTTGTAAATTCTTGTCAATATTTCTTTGTTGCTATTGTGCGTGATAAATAGTTCTATTTACACAACTGTTTGTTGTTTGTCAATTTAGTGGCATTACCACCTCGATAAGTTGTACTTGCGATGTAACGTGAACATTATACGTGTGTTGTTATCGCCAGAAGCCATACCTGCCCCAATAGGTGAAACTTTGTATGTAAGCTGCCATCGCTAGAAGTCGTAATTTCGCTGCACCTCAAAGCATCAGACCAGCGCTGCAATAACAATACTTCGTGCGTGAACCAACGCCGATCATCATGCTTGCGCTGTACACGAAATCTTATACTTCTATGGACATCGCCAGATACCTAAGGAGTTTGATAGAAAGTGATGCTCCGGAATCTAATCAAGATTAAAGTGAGGATACAGCTGAGTCGACAGTGATGATGGGTAGCTCTAAACCGCTGAATGCAGCTGCAATGATTGCGATCAGTTGAAAGGCGCTACTACCTACTGCCCGCTAGGGTTTGAATTCTTATCTTGATCTTCATTATTATTTGGGTTTTAAAGATCCCAAGCATTCGTCTCTGTATCCCATACACACATAGTAACGCTTATTAGACGTGCACAATCCTTGGCAATGTGGTTGAATCCTCCACAATTGTAGCATTTTGGTTGTTTGCTGAATGGATTTTCAGGTTGGTACGATGGGCTTTGTCTGTTTCGTTGCGCTTGTTGTTGATTTTGGCCGTTAAAGTTATATCCGCCTCCGTCTCTGCCTCTAAAACATCCACTTTGTCCACGTCCTTTTCCGTTCTGTTCTCTAATAATTCCTCCGGATCCACGGTAACTGTTACTGTATGTACTGGCCACTGTAGGCTGAGAACTTCAATCAAACTTATCCCGACCGCTTCAATGTGCACCTCTACTATTTATTTTGCAATTTATCATGTGTTTTTTGTTTTCTGTCATTGGGGGATAACCTTTTCCTTCATCGACGTAGCAGTTGTAGTTGCTGTTGCCAGTTTTTTGTTCAAAACAGTAATCTAAACTGTCTGTGTCGTCTACTGTTGTATTGCTATCGTTGACTGTCTAAGTTGTTTTTGTCGACTGACTGATGTTGCGCAATTCTTCCTTTATAATTGATATTTTGACTTAAGGCTCAGTTTTCGGTTGATTTATAGTTGAATCTGTAGTCCTGTTACGTCTCTCTCCTCTATCCGATGTTAGTATGTTATTAACGTCAATATTCTTTAGGATGCGTTTACTCATTATCAGTTGACTCTTAAATGCATATACACATGTCACTCAAAAACAGTGCTAATAAATCAACCAAGAACACTTTCGATATTTTTTATCAAACATGAAACACAATATAGACGAGATTTACAAAGTTTTCAAAATAAAAAAGTTGGAGAGAACATCCGTAATAAATAAGGATTATAAAGTCCGAGGGAACAGGCCCTACAAATAGTGTTCTCAAGTCCCAAAGTACTATTACGTTGGGCGAATCAAGATACAATTTTATAGAAATTGGAAACCTTGTCGCTTGACAAAGTCGACACTGCGAATGAAGGAAAAGAAAGCCGATCGATACATATAGTAATCACAATCGACTGACGCTAAACTTTAGAAAGGTTGAAGGTTCTACAAACTTAAAGCAAAAGAACACTAATGAAACACTATTTTTGTATCTAGAGCTCTAATTAAAACTAAATTCAGCCTGTTTTACATGACCTTCTTGATCTTTACACAGAAAAATTTAACTTAAGCTGAGCTCAAGAGAGATTACATTATAAGTAGATGTGTGCTCCGCACAGCATCTGTACACATATTCAGAAAAAAGGGCTTGAGCGGCTAGAAAAGCTTTTTGTCAACGCGTGTGACGGTTTCAATACAAACACAATTCAGTACTACACAAAAACATCAAAACAAGGGATAATTAAGCAAATTTTATCTGCTTATGCAGATTAACGAAAAAGACTCATTTCCTGATCCTGACAGCCATGTTGATGAGTATTTCTGTACTCTATGTCATACTGGAAGCCACTACGGAGCAGCGACCAACGACGAAGGCGGGTTAGAACTAATGGAGGTAAATCCTTCCTGCTCCAAAAATTGCAAGCAACGGGTTGTTGTCTGTGACTAAAATGAAAAGACGACCAAACAAAAAATTCATAAAATGTTTTATTCCAAAAACTATGGCAAGACTTTCCTTGTTGATCTGGGAGTAGGTTTTCTTTGCACTACGCAGCGTTTTCGATGCACACACCCAGGGCAGACCGACTTGGAAACAAATGGCAATTTAAGCATATGCTGTCGCAAGTTGAATTGCCCCATTTTTTTCCATTAGCAGCCCGGCGATGATTTTTTTCAAAATTATGGAAAATTCCGATGGACAAAAAAAATTGTCAGAGCTTGGGGTCATTAATAAATTTTAATTATTTTTTGAAATTAAAAATTAAAATTTAGTATAC
>JAQFYG010004267.1:0-11252 GCA_034694325.1 Entomobrya corticalis | reverse complement strand
CTCTTACGTCACTGAATAGCCTGATAACCTTTTGGTCGTTTTGATATTCTGGTACCATTTCCGAGACCTGGAGAAAATTAATACAACGGAATTGCTTACATTAATAAGACAAAGGATGAGTCCAAATATAATTTTTTAAATATTTTAATAAAGTTTATTTTAATCCTACCTGAACAGTTAGAAAATTAGCTGGATTTCCATTGGAATGATGAGCAACTTCAACTTCTTCCGGGAATAGACTCGCATAAAGAGCACTACTTTCATCGGACAACTATTCATTCATCAAGAAAACAATATTTTTGCGTATTTCCTAAAGAACTTGAATTACAATAAATATTTTCTATATTTTAGTAATTAAGAAAAACTATTAACCTGAGGAAAAGAAACAGATGTGTTCATTAATTGGGGGCGGCGTATGGACCAATTTTTCTCGTTTCGCTTCATCAAATCCTGATTCTGCTTCTCCTTTAACTCTTGATTTTCCGCCTTCAGTTTCATCAACTCCAGACTTTTTTCCTTCTTCAGCTTCATCAACTCCTGATTGTGCTTTTCCTTCAACCTCTGATTTTCTTCATTGAGTGTCTTCAACTCTTGATTGTCCTCCATCATCTTCATCAGAATCCGATTTTGCTCCTCCTCCAACTTCATCAACTTATGACTTTGCTCCTCCTTTTGCTTCTTCAGTTCCTGATTATCCACCTTCAACCTCATCAACTCCCGCTTGTCCTCCTCCTTTTGTTTCGCCAACTCCCGATTGTCCACCATCAGCTTCATCAACTTCTGATTTATCCCCTCCTCCAACTTCAGCAACTTCCGATTTAGCTCCTCCTCCAACTCCATCAACTTCTGAGTTTGCTCCTCCTTTTGCTTCATCAACTCCTGATTATCCGCCTCCACCTTTACCAGCTCCCTATTGTCCTTCATCAGCTTCTGACTTTGCTCCACCTTCAGCCTCATCAACGCCTGATTCTCCACCTTCAGTTTCATCAACTCCCGCTGGTCCTCCTCCTTCAGCCTCATCAACTCCTCATTATCACCCTTACACTTCATCAACCCCTGATTGTGCTTCTCCTTCAACATCTGATTTTCCTCCTTAAGCTTCATTAACTCATTTTCCATCTCACTGAACTTGGTATATTTCACATCCAATTTCTCATGGGTGGAGTCACATTGAACTGACGCACACACTAAAGATGCCTCCGGGTCATCATTTTGTAGTTGGGAAAATGACACGACGTTGATCTCAGCTTGCATTCTGTCATAACAATTTTCCTCATCTTTGTCACTGTCAGTACCACCATCCAACGGTATGTCCACTTCCTCTGTAACGGTCACAATGTTTAGTTCATCACCTACATCATGAGATTTAATGTCTTCATTTTGCTCCTGCTTCACATTCATAGTAGCCGACCCTAGATCCAGGGACGCTTCTTCCACTTCCGGTTCCAATTTTATTTTCTTCAATAGAGGATTGTTGACCAAGTCGTTTCTTCGAATAATATTATCCGACCGACTAAATTGACGATTTTGTACTGCTGAAGCATTTGCTTGCCACTGCTCCAAGCGACGTTTAAATGTTGAATCCATTTTCCTCTGCTCCTCCTCTGGCACTGGGTCTTTACTCCGGGTATTCATCTTATCAATTTTTTAAATGTCTTTTTATTATTTGATCAGCAATCAATCAGTAAAAATACAAATTTTAAAGACAATTGTCTTAGCTCATCGGTAAGCTAAGTGTGATTGTTCAGTACAATTAACATCAAGTAAATATTTAACAAAACCACGGAAAATCAATTTCAGCTCAAAATATTTCAAGTTCATAAAACAAGAAATAATTGTTATAACAGTCACTATTGTCAAGTTAGTAGACACTGATAACTGGTCACTATTTTAACTTATTCCTGTAAACTAATCACCACATTAGTCAATTTTTATATATTTAAATGTGATTGAAATAATGTTCCCACTTCCACTCTACAATTCCTACTAAACAACCTACTGCACTGAGCCAGAAAAAATTAACAGCTTCTTGAACAAACGCACGTACACACATTTTGGAAAATATTTTCCTTGGCTTTTTTATTTTTGGCTTTGGTTACATGGATTATGGAAAAATGTAGAAGAATGGGTGGCATTTATGGTACCGTTTAATGTAGAAAACGAGAAAATGTGCAAAAAGGGTTTTGTTCCTGGGATTGTTGTATGAATGACTAGATAGTTGCATCTTTTTCATTCAAGGAAAAGGAAACAAATACGAGCGCATGTAATGCTTGTAGCTGCAACAAGTAAAAAGTGAGCCACGGGTCGACGAGGAACAAAGGGTGGGGTCTAAAACACATAATATTTAAGTCAGAAAGTACCTAAGTACCATTTTCTTTTTATATGTGAATAAGTTATGCAGCATATTATTTTTTTAACACAATCAATTTCAGTGACAAGTGACGAGTCGTCTTCGTCGTCGTCGTCACTGACGACACCTTTTTTACACATTTTCTCGAATTCTACATTATAAATTTACATTTTACCTTCTTCTTTCACATTTTACCTTAACCCAGCAACCAAAGGTTTATTGCATCCAAAATTTCCATTTTTACTTATGCGTTTGATAACTATCCGTTGCGTTGAAAATGTATGTTGGATAGTTTACGCGATGATGATCCAGTATGTGTGTATGTCTGTTAGCAAACATGATAACTCAAAAACTACTTGACGGTTTGATGCCAAATTTGGTACACAGATATTTTAGATGAGTTCGATTTACAAACCTCTGGGTCAAGCCGTTAGGGGGCTGCAGGTCAGAGACGGTCACGTGTATTTTGTATGGGAAATTTGTTTATTTTATTGTATTGCATAAATTGATAGAAGGGCAAAACTTAACAACTTTTATGGACACCTAGGGTCAAATCATAACCCTGCGCTAAGTGTCGTAGAAGTTCACCTGCATTTTAAATGACAAATAGAGGATTCATTGCATGAATCATTTTGATGGGTGGTGATATGACGGTGCGATTAAGATAAAGTTCACAACGAACAGATAGTTGCTTTTCTAGGTTTTTGTCTCTCTCGTTCTAGTTGTCCTTGTTGCACCATGCGTGTGCATGCATGTATGCAGACAAGTAAAACTATGCTTTACAATTTTAAATTGTAATCATAAATGCAACAACGCAAAGGAGACAAGACAACAATCAAGTACATATATATTAGTCTAATATTAAATAAATTAACAATATATTATATTCTTTACTTCCCGCATATTAACATCCGATAAGTACAAGGTATTTGTGTGAAAGGAATGAGTGTCCAATTTCACAGAGAGACGCTACGGCTCAAGCCACTTTCCTGTTCAGAAAAAAGGAACAAATGGAAGCCAAAACGAAAAATATTTTCCAAATGCTGTGTGCGTTTTTTCAGGACAGGTTCATTTTTTCTGTTGCAGTGCTGCTATATTAATTGCTTAGAATAAGTGAGAGCAATATTTCAATCACATTTAAATATTACATAAATATTGACTAAAGTAGTAATCAGTTTGGAAGAGAAAGTTAAAACAGTGACCAGTTATCGATGTCAGACAACTAATAACTAGTTGTTTAAGAGTGCATTAAGGTAAGTTATTTTTATCAATCCTCCAAAATTACTCGTGATTTTTTTATGATTACCAACAACAAACTTTGCGGATTGTTATTACAACAATTAATTTTAATTAATTAATCAAAACCTGCAGGCAGTCACTGATCCGGAAAATATGGCGGCGGAGGGGACCTCCAATGACGGCAACAGTACCGCTGACATGATTGAATTGGAGTCGATTAAGTTGAAGAAGGAAAAAGAGGAATTTAAATTGAAGTGGCAGGAAACTGGGACGTCTTTGGAGAAAATTGGATTGTTTCATGGGGAATATCAGAAGTGTTTGGAGGAAATTAATAAGTTCTCGGTAGAAACTCAGACGTTTTGGAGGAAGGCCAGAATTTGAATTTAAGTGTGGAGGAAATCGAGAAGGTTTTTGGAGAAAACCCAGGAGTTTTTAGAGGAAAATCAAGATTTTTCCGAATGTAATTTATCTAATCTAAATAGCGTGATATTTTGTACTATGTATTACTTAACATGTTTTACTTTGACACAAAAAATACATTTTCTTGACGTAATTCAGATTTATATGTGTACTTATAATTTATAATGATTCACGATATAGCCACAGTCACAGGTAAGGTTACATAAAAGGAACACAGAAATTATAGATTGTCAAAAGTGGCACTAATGATACGTCTGAATTTTTTAAAAAATGGAGTGTTTACAAACTTCATAAAAATTCTTTCGTTTGAATTACAGTTACAAATAGCCACTTAAATCAATATTGATTGAAGCAATGTCCTAAATTATTTGTCAACGACGCAACTATTGATAAGATCTTCATGCTCCGGAGCCTGTTGTTCTGAAATTCGCCCGTCCTTTTTCTTCTTCTTCTTCTGTCGGTCTATTTGCTTTAATAATTTCCCCTTTAATCTTCGTTCGATCCTCATGCCTCTGGAGTTTTGCCCCATTTCTGATTAAGCATGTCAATGTTTCAACAATATCATCAACGTCATCTGCCTTCAGTTTCAGCACCTGATGTAACGGTGTACTCTTCATCTTATCCCTTGCATTAACGTCCGCTCCCAAAGAAACGAGATAATCGATGACTTCCTCATTTCCTCCCTTTGCTGCCATATAAGTATTATTTTGTTCGTGAATTATTTTTGTTTGCCAATTAACTCCAAACTGATTGATCATGATCTCCAGGTCATATATACATCCCACCTCGACTGCTGTCAGCAAAACTAAATTGTTTCCGTCATTATCCACAGCGTCACTTTCTTGTAACGCAGTCAACAGCTCAGCAATATTTTTTCGTGCTGAAGCAACTTTGAGTATGGCGGTTTCTCCAGAGTGATCCCTGTCATTTGGCAGAAATCCAAGAGAAAGATTATTAGAGAGAAAGTGTTTTACAGCTTTCACATTTCCCCGTTTAACGGAAATATGAAGTAGACTTTCACCAGAATCATTTCCCCTAACCCATAATTATAAGCCATATATTGTTTTGAGGTGTTCCAACTCCGTAATTGATTTTCCATTAAATGCTGCATGATACAGTAAATTGCTTCCATTATAATCAGTATTTTGAAGGTCTCCGCCTTTGGCTACTAATAAGTCGGTTGTATCAAAATACCGTTTGTTGTCAGGTTCCGCAGAAGCATGCAACGGTGTCTTCCCATATCCGTCCGTATCATTCACGTCTGCTCCCAAAGATATAAAGTACTTCAACGCATCCAGGTTGCCACCTATTCCAGCGACATGCAGTATGCTTCTGGCATCATCAGCCACCCGCCTCCATTTCATTTTTACATTTCGGACGAGATCTTGAAGTTCGGCATTTGATTTTCCTTTGAACACGGCCAAAAATAGTAGATTGTCTCCCTGGTCGTCCACGGCATCCTTTTTCGCACCATTTTTGCACAAGAGTTTAACGATTTCAGTGAAATTCGTTTTCGCACAGAAAGCACAAAGTAATGGTGCAAACCATTTGTCACCTCTTTCGTCCAAACTAGCTCTTGCTCCCTCCAAAGTGAGCCAATAAGTTAAGATAAGTAGTATGCGCATGACAGCATGCATCTGATTTATTCCTGCATGCAATTTTAAAATATAATGGGAAACTAAGCAAATGCTTAACTTAACTTTCTCTCTCAGATATTCCCGACTTTAGTGCAATGAAGCGCCATTTGGTTCTTTAATTCTTTTAAAATTATTTTTTCGGTTCGCAGTGAAAAACTATTTGTATATTCACACAAGGCTTTCTCGCCAAAATCAACCTTTTGCTTTCATCCATAAAAAGAAACCGCCAAGGAAAAGGACCCCTTTGAAACAAAAATATGTGCTTACAGAATCACCCAATCATGCAGTGTATGAAATAATATAGGTAATGGTTATGTACCTAATGACAATGAAACGAGGTTAAATCATGAGCAATTTTTTTCAGTCGCGAAAAATTAATGAATGAAGTTTAGTGTTTTTATACAGTATTTAATGGTATTTTATTGTGATAAAATATCTGTACATTCATATGTAATTATGACAAATGCAGCAATTAAAGTAAACTTTTGTAATTTTGGTAGGTATTATAAGAAGATATATGAAAAACAAAGACGAAAAAAGAAAAGGATGAAAAAAAAGTTATTTTCTCGGTTTGCCCCATTTCTTAAGTAATTATTTTGCAGAAATATAAAGTTCTAATCAAATTATTCCCAAATCCCAAAACCACTTAACTGTTTGCTTATAAAGATTGATTGCTTATAAATTTACAATTATAAAGAGCTCATAGCCAATCACATAGGTAACTTATCAGCTATTTCGACTCGTTTAAATTATATTTAATCGCCGCTGGTTCCAGATCTTTTGCAAAAGCATTTACTGTACTGTCTTCAAACTTTTAAGGGTTTTCAGCAGTGCGCTCTTCTTTGAGCTGGAATGACTTATCAGTTTCCTCGTCCTCCAGCCTCCTGTTCTCCAGCCCCCGACGACTTCAACTCTTGTATGTCTTTCCGCAGCTTCACCAATTCCTGGATGTCCTCACTCCACTGCTGATATTTCTCTACCAACTCTTGAGTTGTCTCCAACTGCGTTTGAGTTACCTCCAGCAACTTTTGATTATACTCCAAATGCTCCCGAGTTTCCTCCGCCAACACTTGGTATTTTTCCGAAAACATTTGAGTTTCCTCCAAAAACTTCTGGTTTTCCTCCATCAACTTTTGATTTTTCTCCAAAAGCTTTCGATTTCCCTCCGAAAGCTGTGGACTTTCATTCAAAAACTTTTCAGCTTCCTCCTCTTTACATTTCAATTTCCCGTTTCCTTCCCAAATCTTTTTAGTTTCCTCCAAAAACTTTTTGGTTTCCTCCAAATGCTTCTGATTTTTTAACCAAAAACTTATTATTTTTCTCAAAAAACTCACCTGATCCGTCCCTTTTCAAATTCAATTGCTGGATTTCCTTCTTCAGCTTATACCACTCCTTTTCAGTCATTCCTTTCACATGATCGGGACCAAACTGAACCAGCACATGCCCTGAAGATGTCTCCAGGTCATCTTCTAGTACCTGACAAACTGATGGGACATTAGCCTCAGCTCGCATTCCTTCATAGGAATTTTCTTCTGTCAGAGATTCGATGTCAGCGGTACCGCTGCCGCCATTGGTGGTCCCCTCCGCCTCCATGTTTTCCGGATCAGTGACTGCTTCCAGCTTTTGAATAATTAATAAAAATTTATTGTCGTTATAACCATCCGCAACCATTAGTTTTTGGTCAATATAAAATCACAAGTGAATATATTTGTTTTGGAGGATTGATAAAAACAACTTACCAAAATGCACTCTGAACAACTAAATAACTGTTAGTTGACTGACACCAATAACTGGTCACTGTTCCAACGTTTTCTTCCACACTTATTACTACTTTACTCAATATTTAACAAAATCACGGAAAATCATTTTCAGCTCAAATATTTCTATCTCGTAAGTCCAGAAAACAAAAATTAATTGTTAATATAACAGTCATTTATTGGCAAGTTAGTTGACACTGAAGTTGGAAAATAGTATTGATCGTTTTGGATCACGTTTTCTGTTTCTGAAACAAAAAAGTGGCCCGAGCCTGAGCGTCTCTGTGTGAAACTCAACACTGGCTTCTCTGACATAAGTAACATTACTTGTGCTTGAACAATATTTTCTATTTTTCAAAAAATTGAGATGTGATGTGGCTCCGTTTGTAAGTTAAAATATCACCACAAAAAGCAAAAAGTTTTACTTGTTGCAGGCTGCCATGCACTTGTATCCGTTCCGTAAATGAAAAAAATACGAAAATTGAAGATGCACCTTTTTTTGTTGGTTTATGGAAAAATGTAGGAAAATGGGTGGGTTTTTATTAGGGTACAATGTAAATACAATACCAGAAAATGTGTACAAAGGGACAAATTTAGGTCAGAAGTCACAATATGTGCTCTTGTCTATTCGTTCATAAAACAATCCTCCCAACGAACCCACTTTTACCCATTTTCTCGTATTGTAAATTATTTATTGTACCCTAAACCCTCACCCTACCTGTATTCTTCTACATTTTTCCATACTAAACCAACAATAGAAACTGCATCCCAAATTTTCGTATTTTTTCATTTACGCACGCATGCAACAAGTAAAATCGTGTGCAGGTGTGCATTTGTGATGATATTTAATGCAACAACAGAGAAACATCTTATTTTTTAAAGCATTACAGGCGCATTGTTCAATCAAGCAAAAGTGCACCTATTTATGTGAAGAAAGCCAGTGTCCAGTTTCACCCAAGAGACGCTACGGCTCGAGCCTTTTTTCTGTCCATAAAACCAAAAAATGCCAAGCCAAACGAAAAGTATTTTCCAAATGCTGAGTGCGTTACTTCAGAAAATGTTTTTTTTTGTGGTGCAGTGCAGCTATATTGATTGTTTAAGAGAATTGGGACCATTATTTCAATCACATTTAAATAATTAATAATTGATTGTTTAATTGACTAATGTTGTAATTAGTGAGAAGGAAAAAGTTAAAACAGTAACCAGTTATCAGCGTCATCCAACTAATGGTTGAGAGTGCATAGTGCATTTGATGTACTTATTTGTTTTCATTTATCCTTTCCACTTCACACTTGCAGAATTACTATACTTTTGATTTTTTACATACAAATTGTTACTCAGTGACTGCTATAATCAGAAATAATTTTAATTAGCTGATTGACTGCTGAAAAAACAATAAAAATACTTTTTAAGACAAAATAGATAAGATGAATACCCGCAGTAAAGACAAAGTGCCGGAAGAAAAAAAGTCAACATTTAAAGATCGCTGGGAGCAGCGGCAAGCAAATGCTTCAGCAATTCAAAATTGCCAATTTTTTCGGCGTGACAACAAGATTAGAAGAAACGACTTGGTTAGCAACCCGGGGCTGAAGAAAATAAAATTGGAGTCTGATGGAGCGGTCCTAGCTCTAAGTTTAGCTACTGTGAATGTGAAGCAGGAGAAAAATGAAGACATTCAATCTAATAATGTCAGTGATGAACTAAACATTGTGACTGTTAAGGAGGAAGTTGACATACCAATGGATGGTAATGACAATGATGAAGAAATGGGTGATTCGGAGGATTTTACAGGAAATCCAAATGATGAGGAACAAGCAGAAACAAGTGAAATTCCCGGAAACAACGGTGACTTTCACGCAAACAATCAAGACCTGCAAGTAGTCAGTGGTCCGTCAAATATTATGGAGGCAGAGGGCACCCTTAAAGGTGACTGCAGTACCTCTGACATTGAATCTCTGGAGGAATGGGAAATAAAAGATGATGACAGAATGCAACCTTCTGATGTCCATTTTGCACCATTTTCTCAACTACCAGAAGATGACCCGGTGACATCTTCAGTGCATGTGCCAGTTCAATGTGACTCCACTCATGGGAAATCGGATGTCCTGGACACCAAGTTCGGTGAAATGGAAAGGGAGTTGATGAAGCTCAGGGAGGAAAACCAGAAGATGAAGGATGAAAATCAAGAGTTGATGAAGCTGAAGGAGGAGCAAGATCAGAGTTTGATGAAGTTGGAGGAGGAGCATAATCAGGAACTGATGAAGATGAAGGAGGACAATCGGGAGCTGGTTAGGCTGAAGGAGGAGGAATTGATGAGGCTGAAGGCGCATAACCATGTGTTGATGAAGCAAAGTGTGGAGCAAGATCAGAAGATTTTGGAGCTAAAGAAAGAGGCACTTCGGAAAGGGGAAGAAAATCATCTCACACGTCCTCTCCAATCTTTGAGCACATTTGCTCCCATTCCTCAGGTATCTAATTTTAGAAATTAATGTATCTTAATTACTGAAATCTGGAATGTAAAAAATATTGTTTGTAATTCAAGTTCTTGAAATATTTACGCATTATATTGTTTTCTGAATGTTATAAATAGTTTTCCAATCCAAGAATTAGAGCTCATTATATGAGACTATTGTCGGTGAAAGCTGCAGTTGATCATTGCTCCAACATAATTCCAACTAATTTCCTAACTGCGGAGGTAATATCAAAATAAAATTTATTAAAAATATTTTAAAAATAATATTTGGCTACTTTGTTGAATGCTTCGTAATAATAAAACGAAAAACAAATACATTGTAAAAAATTTTCCCAGGTCTCCAATATGGTACCAGGAGATGTAGACAATCAAAAGGTTATCAGCTTATTCAGTGATGTAAGCACATTTATTTTTTACTATTTTAATTATCAGTTATTTGATTGTCATGTAGTTGTGTTTGAATCGCATTGAAATTTTTTGTTGAATTTTGTTGAAATAGTTCACAAGAGTAGCTCCAAAATCCAATAAAATTCAAAATTTATATTTTCTACTGAATTTCTTCTTAAAAGTTTCTCTTTATTTTTCAGGTACTAAAAGTGTTCATTGAACAAGGAACCGATAGATATTTGGTAAATCCTGGATCGCATCGTTATGGATATGGTATTGAATACTGGGAAACAAAAATGCCGGTTCTACTCAAGTTTCGACTCGTCTGCAAATCGTGGCGTCAATCTGTGGACCATATTCTGGAAACACATCCGTCCCATTTTAACTCGCACATGTGCCCAAAGGTCAAGCTTGATAGTCATATATACACGTATTTAACTAGTTCTAAATCTCAAAATCACACAAAAAAGGTTGAGGAGCTATATGAATACTTTGCTCCTCGTTCTAAAAATAATGGAAATTACAATCCAATGCCGACGCGTCACCTTTACATCGAGTCGACTAGTGGCTACGTAGGAAATTTTCAAAATTTCACAGACGTAGTTTCAAAATATCTCAAAACCTTTGGATCACAAATTTGGTATTTTACATTTCAAGACCCAGATGGTCATCAATGCTCGAACTGTGACAAAAAATGCCCTTCAAAACACATTGGGTACACTTTGTTCATCAAATGGCTTGAGCTTCTTCCTAATTTAAAAATGGTGACTGTTGACATAAAATATGAGTGGACTAAGAACGAAGAAGCTAAGTTAAAAACTCTAAAGTTTCCTGTTTTAAAAAACTTGGAGAAAATAGATGATAATGGAACAGATGTTTCGTATGTCATGTTAAAGAATAATAATCATATTAAAAATTTGGATGTAAACGCCGGAGTTATCTTCTTAATTGGGGAGGTTCCTTTGCCAAATTTGTCTGAAATCAGAATTAGT
>JAQFYG010004266.1:0-11253 GCA_034694325.1 Entomobrya corticalis | reverse complement strand
AACTTGCAATCTCTTCCTTGTCTGTGGCTAGTTCTCCTTTCAGCTTGGGATTTCACAATCTCGGCTGACGTCATAATGGCCTCCTTTCTGGAATCATCTCTAATCGACACGCTCCATGCGCTTCCTTTCAAATAATGAGAATTTTTAAAAATTTTGGCCTTTTCTTTTAAGTTTTTCAAGGTAAATATTCCACAAAAGTGTCCCTTTTTTGCTTTTAATATTGTTCCTTTGTCTGTTTTGGGTTGAACTTTTCACGCTGATTTGCAAAATTCTTCGAACCATTACTGATCAGATTGCTTTTTGTCCTCTTTTACAACACCATGAATAATGATATTTATACTGTGATTTTTCTTTGTTCGCACTGGAACCTCAGTAACCTCCGGTTTAACACTCTGTTTGACAAGAGGTTTTAATCGCAATATTTGATCCTTTTTAACACTTTGTTCTAAATTCCCAATTTTGTTTATGGCTCTATCTTTGTCTGCTTTTAATTCACAGAGGCTGTTTTTGACTTTTTTGATCTGTTCTAGATCTTTAAAGAACGTTTTAACAATCAAAACAGTTTCACATACTGCATTATTAAGAGCTGAATAAGATTGCCTTACATAAACCCATATTTCCTTAATCGAGCTTACTGCACTCTCCACTCTTTCTTGTACTGCGATGAGTTTTTGCTCATGCTCCTTTATTTTACGTAAATGCGCCATTGCTTTGCTTCTCCTCTCGTGAGCGATCTTGTTTTCACACCCTTCTACCTTGGCGTCTTGAAGCGAACTGTTGAATTTAATGCAAAGTAAAGTAAATTAAAGTTACGAATATATCAATAATAGTAATTGTTTCGTCCAGCCATCCGGCTCCGTCATCAAATTATTTTAAAACCAGTGCCATTTATTTAAAGTGCCGCGAAGTTATATCCTTTAAGTTCTAAGCTCATATGAACTAAGATCAGCTATTCAATGAACTTAGTTCATAAATTTATATAAATAATTAGCAAAAATAAAGGGGATGAGCTTCGTACCCGGCTGTGAAAGTGGCTCCAGAAATACAAAAGGAGGTCGATGTACGGCTCATCCCTCAGTTGGTCAACAATGGACAGACATAATGAACAAAATTAGAGCGGACAAGTTGTTTGATCCCGAAAACGAAAACCATCGCATCTGCAGTAAACATTTTGAAGATAAGAGGATAATTAAAGCTGACAAATTTATCACCAGCGGCGAAGATGTGTTTTTGGAACACGACAACTGGAAACTGGAGACAGGTGCAGTACCGACATTGATTCCTGACTTGCTCAAGTCAGTTCAGCCGCTTGTTCCCAAAAACCGTCGACAGCTTATCCATCAGCCGATCAATTTAAATAAATCCAAGCGATCAAAATTAAATTTGCTTTAGCAACTGGACCAACAAATTGACAATGAAGAAAACACAGAGATTTCACAAAACATAAAAGCAGTTGACATTCAATCATGGTGGTATCAAGTTAAAGAATCACTTCCAGATTGGAATGTTCATATCTCTGGAGACGATGAAATGATTATTCAGATTTGAATGGAAACGCAGGGTCCTAAAATTGAGTGATCTGTTACAGTAAGTCACATATAACAACTAAAGACAATATTTTTTGTGCTTACTAATTGTAAAATTATTGTTTCCATAGATATAGAAATATATTTTCGTTCATTTTCATTTAAGTATCTCCGCAACATGGAAATGGGACAACGGAAAGTCTGTCGTCTGTATTTTAATGCGGTAACAAAAAAACTCCATGAAGTAGACCTCCTCACATCTATGAAGGGTAACATTCTTCAATGTTTGCAATTGGTAAAAGCAAAATCAGCCAGAGGAATCAGGTATTCTTACTTTTAAGCCGCTGCTAGCAAAGTTTCAGTAACCCACCATATTCACTTTACTTTTTCAAATCCAAAATTAATAGATTAAAAATATTCGTCTACAGATATGCCAATGATTGGCTCTTTGAATGCCTCCTCTTAAAAATCAAATCACCAACGGCCTATCGTCATTTGAGGGAAGCAAAAATATTTCCGTTACCCCATCAAAACACACTTTCAAGACTCATCACCCATTTGATGCAATTTATCGTGAGTTTAATGGAAAATAAAGACTTGATAGGCAAAGGGTTCTCGTGTTCAACGAAATTCAGTTACGAGAAACTTTAGATTATAACCGTTACACCCATCGATTAGACGGTTATAGTTCGACTCTGGACAATATACTAACGAGCATGTGCGAGAGACAAATAAAACGAAATAGCCACTGGATCAGCACTTTTAAGGTTGTTTTAGAAGTTGTTGTAAATTTTAAGGACATTAAAGCAGAAGTTCTAACGATTGTTTGCGATGGCTCAAAACCAAATAAATCCTTTTGGAAAGCCTTTGGAATCGGAAAGATTGCAAATACATTAATTAACAAGGTAATAATGCATGCATCCATTGAAACGTTTATTATTAGCAATTTTGGAATTTACTGCTGATTTTGTTTAAAACAGGTTGAACATCCGTGCAACTGCAGACGACATCTACATTTCAGCAACAATTTCCTTCATTTTTTAAAATGTTTCCGAAACCATCTGTTGAAATATGTTTGTGTTAAGGACAAGTTTTTAATTACATCGCGTTTAAGTATTTTGTTAGATAGAAGATAGATGTGTACTTAAGTATCTTTTTTGGCTATGTCGTATTTTGATGAGAAGTTAATTTTACATACTACAAGTTGCTATTACAAGAAGACATGGAACAATGGATGTATATATAATATACATATGGAAAGGGCATCGCTGCTTGTATTTTTGAGTATTTGGCTTTTCTTTGCCACCAATCAAAATACTTTAAGGAGAAACCAAGCAGCCAATCACAGAGCTTTCTGGAGTGACGTCACTGTGAGCTCAGCCAACGTGCCGACTTGTCAATAAAAGCTTTACGATGAATTGAAAACATTTGTATTTGTTTTACATTTTTTTGAGAATGAGTAAAAACACTAAACTCCACCTCCCTTAACTCAAATTTACACTGAGGATTGCCCCTTCTTTATGGTTATTATTCTATGACAAGAAGACTCAAAACGGATAGGTGGATTGAACAA
The DNA here is from genome assembly GCA_034694325.1 of Entomobrya corticalis. Lineage (NCBI taxonomy): Eukaryota > Metazoa > Arthropoda > Collembola > Entomobryomorpha > Entomobryidae > Entomobrya > Entomobrya corticalis. The sequence goes on along the minus strand of JAQFYG010004266.1, from coordinate 8,154 downwards.
ATGTCCCAAACATTCAAAGTCTCATGTTCACCCAAACAATTTTGAGATAATTGTGGTACCATTAGCCTTTACGTATTTTGATGTTAGATATTTAGTAGGTCAGTAGCCACTGGGTTACGATTTTACCGGGAATTGGACGGGATTTTAAATATTTTTAAAGTACCGAGCAATACAATTTTATGATGAATAACGTCTTTGACACACGTAATGCGTGATTACACTTTGATGGTGTCAGGTTGAATTCCGCCTATTAAAAGGTATATATTTTACTTCAAATATGTTCATTACATAGATACGAGACATATATTTTGTTCTACGAGTGAACGAGCTTGCTCTTTTATCATTGGTTTATAAAGTGCTGATTGAATTTAATAATTGTTTGGAGAAATATCTTGAGGAGTTAGACAGCAATCCAGAGGCACAAGGTATACTATGATACGCAGAAAGCCTGAAACAATTCTCTCAGCCTTTCCTCTAAAGTTTTTAACAAATTCAAAATTCCCTTAATTTGACATCTTTTTAGTAGCATTTTATTAAAAATGATATGAACATTTGAATTATTTTGATTACATTTTTTAAATGTACGTGCAAGTACTTTGTCGACGACGAACACAAATTTGGGAAGCGACTAAAATGTCTGCTAAAGGGTGCAACCCATTTGGAGATGAGTTATACTGGGTTATCAATAACGTCAACAGTGAGAGTAAAGAGGCAAGGAACCTGATTTTCTCGTCAAGGCATTGTAAATGTATTGACTTGAGTCTGCTTTTTTTATTCACGTTTCATGATATAAAAACAGTTGTAGAAATGGATCGATTAAACTAGGTTCACTACGGAATTTGTTAACTAAAAGAGCGCTTCTCCCACTGCCGCCCAAATCCGTAATGATAGGATGTAAAAATTTAATCAATTGAAGTAAAATATTTGTTTTCGTACTTAACTTATAAATCATTATATGTTAATTTGTCTATTCTAATTTAAAACTTTATACAACTTTCCTCAATATAATGAAAACCCTGAGCTCATCTTTCATGCTAATTCTTGCAAAAAATTCTAGCTCAACTTTGTTGCTTGTCCTAATAAAAATCTAGAGCTCTGCTTTCTTTGGAATGCTGGACTACTTACAATGATTAGTCTTCATGAAATTATTTGAATAATGTCTAACTAATATTATATTTAATTGATTTTTGTGTACACAAGTTTGAATTTGCTTGGGAACGCAAAGAATGCCGTTCTAAATCCAAATTATTTATCAGCGACATGACTTTTGACACGTCGTGATTTTAAGGACTGGTTAAACAAGATTGTGTTGGTGATTTGCTTAATGTTCGATTGATACTTCGAACATTATCAGGTTTTTTAGTAGTGATTTTGTTTAAATTGCTTATGTCATTGGAAGATAGCGTGTGTAAATTGGAGTGAGTATATGATATATACAATAAGACGCCAATACAAAGCTGATAAGTAGAATTATTTCTATAAACGAGTATATACGCATAGCAGGGTAATCAAAGTCCAAAGGGCTGTGGGGGTCGTAGATACAATAAGTGCTAACGCGGATACATGAATTTTATTGGGGTTAATATTATTGAATTTATTATACATGTAACCAATTATAAAAATGATAAAAACTATAACTACTGCAGATATTGCGTTGGCTAAATACGAACCATGCTCAATGTGAATACGAAGCTAGTATTCCAAAGTCCGGGGAGTTGCCAAATTTAACGTTGGCGCAATTTTATGCCAGGATGGGTTCAATAACTATTTAAATCATTATCGTAAGGTTGTCTTGTAACAAAAACTTGGTCTACATTGTCAAGAAGGCAGCAAAGAGCATAGATTTTTGGGACAATCCAAGACATTGCGAGGCAAGTCCCAAGCATTTGAGTTCATGCTCATTTGCTCAAACACAAAGAAACCCAAATTAATCATAAGGATAGATTGACAGCTAAGTAAATATAGGATATGGAATGGAGACGATTGTGTTGTGTAAGGTAAAAGGGAAATAGAGTCAAAGCAATTTCCTGTGCATTTTCAATACATATTTAGCATTTAATTGTTCAATAAATATTTACTGATTATCACTAAAGTTAATGATAAAGTATGTGGGCATAATATATATATTATGCAACCTAAATAAAGTGCTACTTACTGTTAAATTATAAATATTCCCTGGGAGTTAACCACCTGTTTATTTACACTTATCATAATAATAATAACTTTGAAGTGCATCATAAAAAATACAGCGATTAACCAGTGACCTTAATTGTGTAAGCGTTAGCCGAAACCCCGACCGGAAGGATATGTCGTTGCTGGCGTTACTAGTTTGTGCTAACTACGATGAACGTAAGAGTTTATATGTCCAGTAACGCATAAATATAGGCATTGCAATTATGTTTAACGTGTAGTTAGGTGCAACTAAAAGGCATATTACCCTTCTTTCCCAGTTTAAAACATCTTGATTACTCCATGCTGCATGGATTCTCTTCAATTCTACTTCAACATGATTAGCTTTCATGCTAGGAAAATCGGAAATAATTTCCTCATTTCTAACTGTGGCGCCACATCCACAGTTAAGATCTAATTCATATAAGGCAACCTTTTTTCCATCTTTTCTTTTCGTTACAGAAATTGTTTATTGTTTCTCCGCTTGCAGCATTTTCGAAGGTATTATCACCTGTTTCCATTATAATTTGCTGTTCGCTATTTTAAGAAGAACAAACAAGCAAGCTATTTTGATAGTAGATACAGAGCAAAGAAGTGAAACTGACACTTCAAAGCATTCTTGGTTATGCATCATGTTTGTAAAATATATATTCGCAAAGCAGAGTTCTGAATGTGTAGCGACCAGTGATGGGCCCCCTCCACTCCACAGTGGTGAGTGTGAGTGGAGGGAAGCAGTCTGAATGGAGTGGAGTGGATCCGGAGTTGAGTGGAAATTTTTTTTACCTCCAGGAGTGGAGTGGAGTAAAAACAAAATGCGCCACCAAGAGTGGAGTGGAGTGGAGAGGAAAAAATTTAAAGCCACCAAGAGTGGAGTGGAGTGGAGCATAAGCATATTGGGTATCAGTGGAATGGATTCGTTTGCATTTTGCACTGTTTTACAGACAAATTCATCGTTTTAGATATACGAATTCATCGTAGCACTACTTTAGGATCCAATAATCCACAAATTTCACTAATATGCAATGATTATCAATATAGATTAGTGAAAAAAGCTAGGAGTGGAGTGGAGGGGAACGGTTTGTAAATTTTTGTGAGTGGAGTGGGGGGAAAAGTTTGTAAATTTTGGTGAGTGGAGTGGAGCGAAAAGTTTGTAAATTTTGGTGAGTCAAGTGGAGCGAAAAGTTTGTAAATTTTGGTGAGTGGAGTGGAAATCAAGTGCCCATCGCTGGTAGCGACACATGGCTCAGCTGCATGGTTTGTGATCGGATTGATTTCCTCTTTGTTGCGATATATTATGTAATTCGTTAAAAGCATTTGCTACGAATTGAATTTTCAAAAAAAAATGCTAACACAGAAAGCAAAAAAAATTCTTATTGATTTTTACTAGAAACGATGGGAATTTGTATTCTAATAACAAGTTTGTTTGCACTAAAAGCGCACGTGTTCGTTTCAAGGTGGTCGTAATCATGTACCTTATTCAAACCTTTTTTGCTTATGCTTTTTAACGCAGAAATGATTTTAGTTAATCACTTGCTGACACCTGTGGTTCCACTAAAAAGTAGACGATCCTCATATTTGTGCATGAAATAACGACTTTTAGCCAAGTAATTGCTATCAAAGATCGATACTGTCTTATTCCCACCATAGAGTTAACATTAAAAATTGGTAATCCTCTTTTCTAAGTCGTTAGCTATTCTTCTAACCGAGACAAATATATCTGCATTTTATATATTTTGTTTTTTAAATAAGCTTCCATCTGATTAGAATATTTAGAAACTAATTCACTATTATGAACTGCAGATTGTTGGTCAACTGAGGCTTGACTTTTAATGTGGTCAGATAATTTGTTTAAGTCGCTTTTATCTCTGGCTAGAGAGTCTAATAAACTTTGCTCGGCAAAACACCTATTAAAAAATGACCACATCCAATCTAATCCTTTTTGTCTGATACTTTTAACAGGGGCCAAATCATCCATATTGGGCAAACTTATACGTAGTAGGGGTACAGTGGGGGGTCAACCACAAAATTTTTAATATGAATATATGCATCACAATCGTCGTTTGTATCTGTGCAGGTATGATTTTTTGTAAAATCATTAAAACTGGCAACCGTATATAAAATGTTGGCAGTTGCCTCGTATAAAACTTTATTTATTTTCTTTAGATAAGCTCAAGTGGATTGCTTATTTAGAATTATGAAAGCAGAAAGCTGCTTACATCAAGAGCAATTTTGCCTTTAGTTTGCATACAATTTTGAATTTTGTCTAATTACTACTTTGTATAGACTATTGGTTTCCGTTTTCTACAAAAGGGTCTTGATTTATTTACAATGTCTGGTGAACACGACGGTTGATTCACTTGTAGATTACTATCACTGTTTATTATGGAAGGGAGGGTAACTTGATGGGACCGATCGGGTTTACTATTGTTTAAAGAGTGAGTGACTATATGTTCGATTCTAGTCTCATTTTCTGCTGGCGTAATGTCATTGCTGACATTCTCAACTGGAGTAGCATTGTTTAATCCTTTTAATCCCTAATGTCATGAACATACAACAATAAATTGAAACATGGGAAAACCTTTTCTGATTCTTTTTGACCTCTGGTGAAACACATGGTCTTTAGACAAATGTTGACTGGTATTGATTTCTATAATAAAAATTCGAAATAATTTTTTTCATTCCTTTCCTGTCATCTTGTAACCCTCGGGGTGGTATTTGACCTGGGGGCCTTAACAAAAAGTGAGAATCATTGACCCTTTTATCAAAATATTTGGTAACGGGCGTTGCTGATTCCAAAATCAAAAGGATCCCTTTGTAAGACAGTTCAGCATGTATACAAAATTTTTTCAATAGGTCTCGTCGTCTTTTGATTAAAGCAAATAATGTTATTTATAGGTCCTTAGCCGGTCTCGGTCTCTCGATCCAAAACTCAATAGGATCCTTGCACTGCACCGTTTCAAAATCAGTCATACCGCTTTAAACCCACTGACGACCCTGCCATAAAGATTTTGCCATGTAGCTGACTGGTCCTACTTAGTAAAATTTTGCACTATTATAAAAATGCCAAGGTGACTCTTCATGTATAATAGTTTAATTTTTTAAATACAATGAACAAGTTATAAAAAACAATGCATTGAATTTTGCATTTTGGTGAAGCATAACCTAGTTAAAAATGCAACTATGTTTTGTGTATTAAGTTGTATTTCTTGCATAATGTTTAACCGTAAGCTATAAATGTCACGCAAATAATATTTTTATGCGTTTCTATGTACAAAAGATTTAGGAACTTGATAAAACTGAAAGCAAAAACTGGAAGGACTTAGCATTCCACACGAAATATTTAAAAACAAAACAAGCAGCACGATTTGTTTAAAAAAGCGTAAGCAATGACTCAAGAAAACCATGTGCACAAACATTTCTTATACAGTAAAATATCACACAAATACAAACTATTAATCTACAAAATTATAACACGACAGGAACCCACTTTACCGATCGACATTTTATTTATCAAACTATATGGAAATACACTTTTTGCTTACATGCATATACTTTGCCCTCAGCATTAACGCAGTCGGCGAACATCCGTATCCAGTAAAATGCAGTCCAATCCAGTTTTCTCTAAAATGCACGGCAGACATTTTGTACCCTCTTGGCTTTTTGCTTACACGCAACGTCAAAATATGACTACACCCAAAGACTATAGGTCTATCAAAAGGAACTGTGATGATTTCGCACATACTTAGTATTTTTAAAGTTAATAGGCAGCAATTAAGAATAAGGTGGGTAAGCAAATTACGCAATATTATGTTTACAATAGAAAAGTATTAGTATAGTGCGTACATATTCGTGGTATTGAAAGAATAAACGTAATATATGAAACCACTAATTGGAGTGTGAAATTTTGAAATTTTTCCAGTAATACTGCTGCATTTATTTTAGAATTTCATTGAAGTTTAAGAAATTCTAAAAAACCTACTGCACAAAAAAGTATTTTTGTTTATGCCGTGCGACATAATTAAAAATAACCTAAAAACACGTTAACTAGAAATTGTAACTTGACGTAAACTACTTAAAATTTTCATGGGAACTTATTTGAATTGCATTATTTCTTTGTAACCTACCTTTTCTCCAGGCATGCTATCTGAGGTAACAATAGCTTGTAATAAGATTTCGTAGTTTCCGTCCTGGCAGATTGAAACGTTGTACCGCAGGCACCTTCCGTCGGCTCGAAGTAAAGGTACACTTCTCACAACTTTTTGGAACAAATGCGAATTGCATTCATCAAATGTATTATGGTCCTTAATTGTTATGTATTCACGAATTTTATGGCTGTCTTCAACTGGATACATAGTGTCAGAGATATATTTTATTCCTCTATGGTCAAAATAGGACGGTCCTCCAAAATTCAAGGCTAACATCGTTTTGTCAACCACGCAATTTCCTCGATTTCTTGTATTTCTGCATAAAACGCCTCTATCTACGTAAAATACGTTTTCTCGTCTACACATTAGAGGTAAAAGGTTCACATGGTCCAAGCATTCTATGAATCAAAGCAAATGATTAAACCTGTTTTATAGCTTAACTTTGCAAATGTTAGTTAAAAAAATGCAATTCAATCACAAGAATCAACAAATTGTATTTCAACTTCAAGACTATGGTAGTCCGGTTGAGGCAAGACTGAAGCGGGCACACTTAGAAAAAATGTCGAAGATTTTTATTCTACAATTTACTCCACAATATTATTGCACCAATCCATTCCTCTTATCATTCTCTACAACGTTTATCGTAATTGCTTTCTCCGAAACTTTTGAGATATCGGCCGTCATAAATTTTTGGACTCGACTAAAGAAACTCCGAGATAAAAGCATTTGTTGTTACTGAAAACTAAATACGAAACAACTTTAACCTGGCAAATAATTCGATTTGACGCCAATTTACAGATTTATGGCCGCATGAACCTGTTCGGGAAAATATCACTTTTTCGTATTTTTACCCAACCTAACCAAATGTTAAATAAGGTTAGATTAGGCAAAAACACGAAAGACATACTGCCCAACATTGGTAAATTCTGTCCCGTTAATGCGCTGCTGAAGCCCTAAAAGTTAATATAACCGACATCTCAGAAAATAAATGCTTTGGGCATTATGAGAATTACATGATTTTAAATATCGTCCACCTCGATACGATAGTGTCAGGATCAGGACTTGAGTCTTTTTTGTTGATCTGCATAGGCAGATAAAATTTGCTTAATTTTCACGTTTCTCGATGTTTCTGTATAGTAGTGAATGGTGTTTGTGTTTCTCACCAAAAAATATCCAAAAGTCATCAAAAATGCTTAAGAATCCAATGAACAGGAGAAAAACTGTACTTATACAAAGAGTAAGCAAGTCATACTTCCTCCTCAGTCACCCTTCCTCTTCATTAACAAAATTGGGTATCATACATACATATCTTTATTAGGTATCAAAATGAAGAAAATTGTATGGTCTGCCACAAAGTGCAAATATGTAAAAACATATAACATGGAAATAGATGGTAAAGTTCATGTTTTTACATGTAAAAACTGGTTGCCAATTTTTACATGGAAAAAATCAAGGAAAAAGTGCAGCAAAAACGCACCAAATTAAAACGCTCATCTACTGCAACAAATTTTTATAAAAACAAACAAACAAAGCTGATGTTTTTACGTAGTAATTGTAGTAAGTACATAATTTATAATTTTTTATTTAGTTCTCTTCCATAAAACTGTGAAATAGAACTTTTATACGAACGTTACGAGTTCTATAAAGTTTTGCAAGTTATAATTTTGCTTCAATGCACAACGTTACTAAATAAATAAACCAATCATTAATTCTCTAACACAATCATTAAATAATAAAAGAAAATCGGGAAAATTAAATATCAAAAGACGTTACTCTTTTCTTTTGATATTTAAGTGTCGTCTTTCCTGCTTCATATATGCTTTCATTTCACTTGTATAGC
>JAQFYG010004265.1:0-11254 GCA_034694325.1 Entomobrya corticalis | reverse complement strand
ACAGTGAAAGACATTTTCACAGTGAAAGACATTTTCACAGTGAAAGACATTTTCACAGTGAAAGACATTTTCACTGTGAAAGACATTTTCACTGTGAAATACATTTTCACTGTGAAAGACATTTTCACTGTGAAAGACATTTTCACTGTGAAAGACATTTTCACTGTGAAAGACATTTTCACAGTAAAAGACATTTTCAAAGTTAATTAATCATATTCATAAATTGTTAATCAAACATTTTAAAGTTTATTATGGAGTTTATCCAAGGATGTTTAAATGTACAATTTTTTATTCAAAAACTGATCCAACCACCATTATTACTATTGGATATTCACTCTGATTTTCCCAATTTAATTAAAAATCCACATTACAATTGCCACAAAAGAATCAAAATACTTTCCAGATAATATTTTCTGCCTTCATTAACTAAACTAGTATGGTTCATCTTCAGCAACAATTTATCATTCACATTTATATTCAGTCTGTTTCAAATAATGTTGATTTTTTCAAATTGGAAACACAATCCAGATTTTGAGCAATTTGGCTATTACGTAATGATTACGACAATTTTTAGTATCGCCAAATGTGCTTATTTTGCTTTAACGGAATATGTTATAGTGTATTTACTCACACAGAGATTTGTGCTTGTCAGAAAAGTTAATCGTGATTCAAATTTGTTAACAAGTTTTAAATTTTGGAAAGAAAAAAATAAGCTTTGCGAAATATTTATGTATTTATTTAGCAGTGCATTTTTCGCCTTTCCTTTTGCACTAGCATCGATTCCGTTTATACGTGAATATGATATGATTCAAATATTCTTTTATAAATGTAATGACCTATTTAATAGTTCAGAACATGTTAGCAATTTTATATATTGGCTTGTTAAAGTAGCTTCGATAATCTACTTTTCCATAGTTGGTTGCCAAGGTGCTTGTGTTGTTTTGATTTTACTTTTAATCCTAGCAATTATGCTGGAAGCTTACATAAAAATGTCAAAAATAGTATCAGAAGTGCCCAATCCCGAATCAAGATTTAGCCAAAAAGTCAAACTGTTTCGTATTCTTCAAAAAAAATTCACATTGGAAATATTATGGCAAATGAAAGTTTAGCTGTTTTGGTTTCCATGGGAATTTTGGCAGCGTCTTGGGGAGGCTTTGTGATGATTAGAATGTACAAAAAGCTTCCAATAGTTGCATTTTTGCCTTGCTCAGCAATATTTTTATTGCACAGATCATCAACTTTTTGTTAATTACGTTAGCATCAATACCGAGTCAAAATTGTGTAAAGTTCAAAAAGAATTGGAAAGGAAGGCTGAAGTCGCCGGTTGCAAAAAGAATGCTATGGGCTTGTCCACAAGTTGGATTTTCGATTGGTTTTGTAAGAAATGTTAGGAATCAAACAGCATTAAGTATAGCTGATACGATACTAAACGTTACTGCAACACTTGTAATAATGAATGTACACTGAAATGAATTTCAGAAAACTGAAAACAACTTTTATAGAAACTTCTAATTTTAATAAAAAAGCTGTAAAATAAGAAGTAAATAAACAAGTTCAAAGTTATATATTTTGTGATGATATTAAAACTGTTTTGTAGTAATTTGGTACATGATTTTAATTGGAAAAATTTTATTTGTGACTGAAAAAGATAGGCTTTTTCACTGACTTTTATTTTTTTTGATCCTATAAGTTGACATCTTGGGATAACTCAGTCATTTTATAGTATTAAGTAAGTTATTAGAAAAAATACAATTAATTTATTACATTCATTCAAGAGCTTTAGCATATATTGGAAGGTGAATAAAAAATCAAGCTTCCTTCCTGATGTACCAGAAAAGCTTCATATTAAACTATCAAGTGAGGTGACAACTTTGATTAAATGCATTGGTACGGCATGTGTACCTATTTTTCATGTAGTGTGAGTACGTACAATAAAATTCTGGAACATGAGCGCATTCACAAAATATTATTCTAGCGACGATTAATACGATTGTTTTTGTGTTGGAAGGCCGGTCCAAGCATTTTTCAACAATATTGTTTCTAAAAAGGAAAACTTGGTAATCATTAAGTACACTTTCTACATAGAATAAATTATTGAAAGAAGATTGTATAATTGTGATTTCAATAAACTTTCAACAGTTAAGTTACAATCTTAATGTAAGAGGTTAATTTGTTTTGATTTTTATATTTTGCCAATCTAAACTTGGTGTCTGTGATTTAGGAACCGTGATTTTGTAAATAAAGTTTCATTAAAATAATTAATTGTACCGGTTTGTGTAAAGCAAACTTACCAATTCAATGTATTTGGACATTTGTGAATAAAACATGCTTTTGAAATAAAAAGATTTCCAGCTCTCTTGAGTGACGATATAGATCTTCAATACTAGATGTTTTAGTGATTTAATCTCTGTTTCTGTGTTATATTAGAACGGGAGCGTCAAAAAAAATTTGGAGACAAATTTCAAGTGCCTTCTCTTGGATACTCCCCGTTGCTTTGTAGCAACTGTGAAGACTCGCTGCTGTGTTCAGTTTCATAACTGAGCATTTGTCTATCACCTACAATGGCAACTTAAAAGAGAAAAAAGTCAGTGTGCAAGATATGGTAGAATATGTTGAAAGTACACCTCTGCACCCTTTTTTCAACGTTAATTTTTTCGTGATTTTCACCCAATTTTTGGATTCGCATATGCACAGTTCCCAAACAAACTGAACAAAATAAAATTTATTTTGTTCCAGCAGTAGTCCCATCTGTCCCCTATCTATACAAGAAGTTTTGATCTTTTTTAGCTTTGTTATCATCGAAATCTACACCAGCAAAAAATTCGCAAAATATATGAAACAGCCTACGTATTTTGAGTTTTGTGTATATTTTTCAGAAAGGAAACATTTTGAGTTTAATACCTTTAACTTCTAATCAATATTTGTCACAAATAAAATGGATTGTATATAAGGTGTTCTTTTTTGCTAGATGACATGAAAAGTTGTTGACGAGTCGTACAAAAAATGTTTTTTTTGTTTTGCAGGCATTTAGTAATTGTTTTGGCTAGTATTTGAAGGACTATTTTAAATTTAAATCTATCCGATATTAAACAAATTGATGGCACGTGTGAATTGCGTGACAAAAAGTAGAACAATATAAAATGGGTTTTATTGTAAAGGTATTCGAATCATCACAACAGTATTGTGTTATATTTAAAAAGTTTAAACAAAATCATTTATTATATTATATCGTTTGCTTTTTGTTGAATTAGCAAGTAACCTCACCTAAAATTTAAGATATTAATGATATAAGTAAAAACATGAAATTACTTCAAGGTTTATATCGTTTATACATAGTAATGATTTGGATTTCTCAAAAACATTGTCATAAGATGAAAGTTAAAATAAATATTTCGATTTCATTTGTATTTAAAAATGACTTTATAAGCAAATTTTGCATATTGTTATACAACTTATAACATATTTTTACATAATTAAATAAATTTTTCATTAATAATATATACATTTTATGTAAGTTTAGGCTTTATTTTATAAGCATTATAAATATTAATACATTTTAGGTAATACATTAATATCAAAATGTTTTTTCAAACCCGTATTATATACTTACATAAATAGCGCTTGTATTTTAAAAACACAAACCTAGATATTATCACAACGTATACACAACTGTTAATTTACTCAAATAAAAGTTAGCAAAAACTTTCAAGTTAATATTGAAAAGCTGATAAACAAAGCCCATCATTTGATTTTTTGTTTTCAAATACCCAAAACTCGTACGTTTCTGCTCTGTATCAAGCGTATTTACACGTTAGTATTTTTAAAAAATTGTGTAAATCCGAAAGCCTAACCTTCAATCGCAATGGTTCTCAGCATCTATTAAGAGGCAGTAATACCCATTTTTAGAAAACCATTCAATAATATAAAGAAAACCTTCATCATAAGTCTCCTTCCAAAATTACATTTTCGCGCTTATGTTTCACACAAACATTGGCCGCAAAGAAAATTGCTTTAGTTTTTTATTTAAAATATATTAATGTACTATATATGCCTAAAAGTTTTAATCGCCGTTATTTCGAAACATTTACGAGTCATAAAACAGTCCTTGAAAAAAAATTATGGCATCTGCACGTGAACGTTATGCAATTTGTGTAGGCTTATATACCAAAGAAAATTTTTGTTTTCAATAAATTCTTCGCAGTTAAATTTTTCAGTCCAACGTTGAAGTTCAACCGGAGCCCCAAGGCAAATATTACCAATAAAACACTCAAATTGGCATCATATATGATTTTAAAATCCATTGAAATCGGTGGCCTAATCTGCACCATATTTGGCTACTCTCATCCATTTACTTGGAACAAAATCACAAGAAAGTACGATTTTTGCACATCTTCAAAACAACTTTTTCTTTCCCATTCTATTGTACTCGTTTCAAATTCAACCCTATTTTCTGTAGTATTCTTCTCCTTAAAAATATTTCATCTTCCTGGACACCCCGCCGAACTTCCAGCATTCCATCTTGCTGTGTGGTTTTGGGCATCCGCATGTATGGTGTGTGCATCAATTTTATATTTGTCAATGAAATATTTTGGTGAGTCTTTTCTTGAGTATTATGACAGCGTGCTTGAGTCAGAAATTCCTAGAAAAGCGGAGTTTACAGAAATTGCGATTGGAGGATTAAAAAATAAAAATTGTAAGAAAAAAATTAAAAGTAAGGTGCTTGGTGGCAAATGGAAACAAATTTGGTACGCGGAAGATTGTAGAGTGGAAGAAATGTTTAAAAACCATTAGACCAGTTTTCATTTTTTATCGAGTTCTTGGAGTTGCTCAGCCTATTTGTATGGATATTTTGATTCAGTTTTTTACTGGAGTTTTGACAAGAACTACGGACGTTTTACTCATATTTACATCATTTTTATTTGTAATCAAAGTAAATTTATTATAGTAACAAAAATATTTCCTATTCTTTCAAATAATTACGTGGACTTAAGGAAGTTCTTTACATTTGAAAAAATGTTTGTTTTTGATTAGATATAATTGGTGCTTTAGGATTAACAATAACAAAATTAGAACATACAGAGTAAAGTTATAACTAAATTATTGTAGGCAGGTAGTGATACAAATTAATTCCATGTGTGCATATTATTGTTGACTATGAAGGTGAGATAATATTTTAAAATACTTGAGGTAGTTCCTTTGTTTAGTTGGAGTCCTTTATTATTTTTTAAGCCATAAGATTTAAAAAATATTGTATTCTAGTGATATGTTGTAAAGTTGAAGCTATACTATTTCTATTTTATTTGCACTAAAACTATTTTGTATTGTATTAATTGTATGTTAAACATTGAGCCAACCTATTTAATGCATTTTACTAATGATTACTACTGCTGATTTTTATGCATTTCATATACATTTGAAATGACTCTTAAAAATCTTAAACATGAGATTGTGGTTGATGCGGAATACTTTGTTTTTTTCCTTAGACAGCGTGTGAACACAAAATAACACGGTGTAATCATAAATAATATCTGTTATCTTATCATTATTGAAATTGTTAAACTGGTTGATAGTTTAATGCATAATCAATATCTTAAACAAAGGAATATGAATCACATCTGTGAAGAAATGTCTAGATTTTTTACTCTAATCTCGTTGACGTTCAATCAGGCAGACAGTTTTTTCCGATCAAACTCAAATTTTTTATCATTTTATCATCTTGGAAAATGTTGCTCCTACAATTGTTTATACAAAACCATCTTATTATATAAGGCAGGTACATATTGTTGCATCATCCTTCTAGCTGAATGTTATAAAAATTATTACTCAAAATAATGTGGATTCCTCTATCTTTAAACTCATGATAATAGCTTTTCCATTATCTACCAGGCATATTATTTTCATAAAGGGATTTATATCAAGATTCTAAAATGTATTCTTATTTTAGTTGCAGTATTGCTAGAAGTTATATATAAATTTAGCGTGTGGACATTTGTATTAAAGTAAGGTTATTTAAAAAGTGTCAGGTATTTAACTCGTTGATGTTTGTGTTAGAAGAAGAAAAATAATATTAGATAAATAAAACTTTTATTATTTCAAAGAACATATTGTAATATGTTGTGGATGATGCATAATATAGCTTGTATTGAATATGTTAAAACATTAGTTTATTTCTTAGCTACATGTTAAGCAATCATTATTTCAGAACTTATAACTTATACGAAAAGCAATGCTGATTTAGCGCGGTTTGTTACTTCAGTTTATGTGAGGAATTGAAATATATGACAAATGTTTTCGAATATGAAAAGTTTTTGTGCAGCAGATAATAAGTGTGTAGGAAAGGAAACAAAATTAGAACATTTCGAGTAAAGTAAATAAAACTATTGATTAAAAGAGAGATTCGATAGATGTAAATTAAGTATATTATTATTAACAAAATGATATTATTTTTGCTGAAAGCAAGATTCTTATACATACATAAGTCAGTTTAATTTCATTAGTTTAGGTGCAATACCATATTGCCTTTTATGTTCCTAAAGTGATCATAATCAAAAAGGAATCCATTGTGTTATACTACAATGTTGTAATTGTAAAGCTACGTTACATGAATTAAAGTTAATAATATTTTATATATTCGTGTGCGCTAAACTTTGAAGTGGGGATGAATAATTTTATGCATCTTTTCATTACCAAAAAGATGAAAGGCTTTTCCATTTACGTTTATTAAATAAATTTATGCAAATTGTATGTGATTGATATATACCTACAGGTATTATAAATATTAAACAATGGATTGTGGTTGATGCGAAATCGTATAAGATTCTGTTTTAATTTCCTAATTAATAAAGATGTGATGTTATTGGTTGATACCGTATGAGCACGTCAGAATAATGTAATACGCACAAACAAAAATAATATATTATCTTATATTTTCACCATAATACTAATGCAATTTTGTTACCATATTTTGTTATCTTTATGCACAATAAAAATCATAAACAAAGGTAACGGCATATTTTGCTCTTGTTTATCAAATATTTGATAAATTTGTCTACAATTTTTAAACTCCATAACAATCTATTTTATGCTGTATTAGCCAGACAGTACTTTCTGTGTAAACTACATATTTTCCTTTAACATTTAATTTGCAAAAATTAGTAATATTATTCACAAATATTATATTTGAAAGAAAATGGCTGCTTTATTCAGCGACAAACCAGAACCTTCTAATAACACCAGTAATCAAGATTTAAAACCCAAACCAACAATTCATGTGTCATCAGGGGTAAAAATAAAAACAATTTATTGCTAACCTTTAAGCTTACAATTAGTATTAGGTGTATCTTATAGAAACTGAAATGATGGGCAATATTTCTTTATTATTTCAGGTTAAACTTTTTGAAAGTAAACTGATATGGACAATCGAAAACTTCAACTTTGTACGAAGTTATTCCAAGGAGTTAATAGAAATGCAGAAATTAAACCTTATTGGTGGAAGAAGCATTGGATTAAAAACTGATTGGACTGCATATCTCAAAGTTGAAGATATAAAAGATGAAATAAGTGGAGAGGAAATACCGTGGATTGGAATTTGCCTTGTGGTCAATAAGCTTCCCACAAGTGTCAAGGAAATAATGGCACAACTGGAAATAAAAGTTCGGAATGACAGGGATCAACTCTTTTATGAAAAGAGCTGTAAGGAGCGAACCATTTAAAAAAAATTATATTATTAAAAAAAATATAATGTTAAAGACTTGTTCTTAAGTTTTATCAATTTTTTTTCAAGCCGGCATTCAATTGTTTGAGAAGAAATCGTGCTGGAACTTCAGAAAAATTGTAAAAAAGGATGGAAATCTGGAGGAAATGCCGCTGGTTAATGGAAGTTTGGTCGTGGATCTGGAACTAACTATGTCTGCTCCGAAGTCAGTTCAGAAAGGGATTTAAATTATATCAAATTAAAATATAAAATTATAACATAGTTAATATGATTAATAATATTCATATTTCATTTAAATTTTGTCAAAAATCGCAAAAAACAGCCGCCAAAAATTGATTGTCTTCGTTTTTGATAAATGCATTTTAAACATTATATTTAATAAGTATGTAGCTAATGCATCTCTTAATGATAGACATCATGTAAAACATAATAAAAAAATTTTTTATACAAACTTATTGTGCTAAAGATAAAGATGGATACTAATTTTGGCAAGGCGAGAAACTAATTTGGTCATCATAGTCCTTGGAAAGCTACCATTATAAAATGTGTGTTCAAATCTGCAATAAACATAATATTCATTCATTCATTCATTCATAATATTACTTGCTCTTGGTGAATAATATATTTAGTAGCTCATATCGTGAATAAAATTATCGTAGAGTATTGTGTTCAACATTTAAAGAAAACCAAATCTTGTTGAAAGACGGGACTTTAGAAAAGAAATATCTAAACATTTGTTTAATGTTTGTACTTAAAATCCGTAAGCAAAACGAATGACAAGACAGTTTTTGAATTTTCAGTACTTGTCAGTCTAATTCCTAAGAAAAAAGGGAAGTAAACATTCTTAAAAGTTGGTAGTTTATACGTACTGACATACAAAGATTATTGCTGGACAATTATTATTATTTTTATCTTAAGGCAACGAATATAAAAGTAGCGGGCAAGAAGGAGACAACCTCATGGATTGGGTTTCATCTGACGGCAAATAAGCTTCCAGTTGGCGTCAAAAATGTTGTGGTATTGTTTGAAGTACGCGTTCGGAAAGACAAGAAGTCTTTCCTTTATACAATTAAATGTAAGAAACGAACTGTTGGAAATTTCTTTTAAATAATTAAGTTATTTTTATAACAAAATATTAGTGACTATCCAGTTATTTCTATAAACTTTCTTGACAATACTTTTTCTAAACTGGCACTCAAGACTTTGAAAAGGAATCCATCTGGAAATCAACACAAAATGTTGTAGCTCTGTTTCAATGCCGTGTAGTAATTATTTATTAAATTATACTACATTATGCTGTAAAATTACACTGCATGAATTATAATAATTTGTAGGCTTTTTAGACATTAAGGCAAGCTATTCGCTAAAACTAAACATGTGAGGCTGTTGGTATAAATATTACCTAAAATAAACTGTCTTGTAAATTATAAAATAAATAAAGATTAGAAATCCTTTAAATGCTATCAGAAAAAATGAAGGTTTTTTTACGTGAGCAATTTTCACTTTGTTAAATGCCGTGTATAGTATTTTTTTAATCCTTTGGGAAAATACAAATTGATGTTTCATTGATAGGAATCAATAGAAATGTGGTATCGACTATGAAGACGATTCCGACTAGAGAAAACTTGAACAATCCCTTTATAGAATCTCCATTGTTGTGAAATAATAGAAATGGGAAAGGGTCAAAATAAATCCGTAACCCAAAACCAGGTGGAAACATTCGATAAGCTATTAAAAAAGAACTTTGTCGAGGAATTCCACTTTGTGTCTATCTTATCTTTTGTTTTTTAAAGTAGGCTTATTAAACAAAAGAAAGGATATGGATAATGAATACAGCCACACTTCTGACAAATAAACCTTTTTCTGGCCTACACTTTACAGATTATTTAGATTCGATCCACCAGATCTAGATCACTTACATTCTTCACTTGCATCAGAAAGCAACTAAAATTTTGCCCCAAACTCACAATCAAACTTTTAAAATTTAATCTAATATTTTTTGAACGTCTGTCATATTATTTGCAAAAGTATTTCTTACTTTAATTTGTCTAACATTTAGTCAAGGCTCCTTACAATTGGAAACGCCACGCCAGATGACCAAAAAGCCTTTGATTCTGTTCAACTTGAGGTAATTTAACACACAATCTAAAATTAAGGCTACATTAATAACTGTGATTTTAGCTTTAAAAGTATTATTCTAAATTTGTTTGGGCATCTGTTTTAAAGGGATCGTTGGACAGTCTGGAGATTGACATGGAAGAAAATTAAAGGATGCTCTTACTGAACGGATTGGAGCCTTGGACAATGTTCCAGAAGACATATGCGATAACGCGCACCTTAATTTCATCAAGAGCTAGCGATTCTATGAGAATGGAAAGCTACACAGCATAATACAGATACAATCGCCGTATAGAACCAAGACACATGTGCTTGCTGCTATTCTGCTCCTGGAAACCCAAATAAACTTACCTGCACTCCAGCATTATCTGAGTTAAATGACATTGGAATAATTTACGTATCACGTGCTGCTATACAGCAATCAACTGTTATTAAAGTTGAAAAAACGATTTTATTTTAAATTACTTTGAAATAAATCTTGATGCATATAAATATTTATTACATTTTGGAGTTGAAATTATTTGTAATTTATATTAACTTATTTTTTTTGTTCGCTGTAATGAATTTTAGTATATTATTATGATATTGAGCCTTTTGTCTAATTTTTTATTTAATAGTTAAATATTTTAAGCATAAAACTTATTTAGTTTTTATTTATATGTATTTAGAAAGTGTTTAAAATGTGGGCTAAAATTGATTTTGAAATAATAATAATGTAAGTAGAAAAGATAGAATGGACTGACAAGTGACAACGTAAAGATTATGATGATGGAAATTTCATAATAAAAAATCCTTTTCTTATCTTTATAATTTGCATATCTAATTTGCCTAAAATTTTGTTTCACATTTTTGTTCTTCTTCTATAAATTCTAGTAGAAGTCTGAATTAATGTCATATCTTTAACAGCTGAAACTTAAAATACTATATTTTGTTTGCGGCAGCCATTGTAAAAATAAATATCAGCGGTTCTGTAATTATACTACAAATATTTTGTTGATAAAAAACTCGTGCTGTGATAATAAATACTTGACAACATCAACATGTTTCCGAAATTGATTGTCATCATCACCATTACTTTTAACAGAGTACATTCTTCCAATGTAATAGCTTGAACCAAAGTGAAATATAGATTTTACCAGAGCAAGTGTCGTTTGTAAATAGCCCTAATCAAAATTGATCGGGATTACACATCTCTACTTTTGTAAGACTATTATTATAATTAAAATATTTCAACATGATCTTTATGCAGTTGCGTCACAATTTTAAAGAGAGCAATGGCCATTTCGTCTAGATTTCGTGGAAACCCCCGAATACTTTGTTTCAATCTTGTCCACTACTTGCTACACAAATCTGATTTCATCATTCAATATGAATAGCTGGTTGCTAATCTTTACCTTTAAAACAATTACGCCACGTACTGCT
>JAQFYG010004264.1:0-11256 GCA_034694325.1 Entomobrya corticalis | reverse complement strand
AGAAATTATGAGCATACATTGTAGATGTACGAGGTTAAATGGCAAATTTTGCTTTACACAATAAAAATACCATTCATAAGCTTCGAAATTACATATGTGTCTTGGTAAATATAAATGTTGCTTTATCAGTGCTAGTCAAATGATTCCGGAAAATATTTGTACCAGGGATACAAAATTGAATATTTTTGGTTTTATCCAGCCGGTTTAGCCCGTTAATATAATTAATTTCCTAAAATGGTGTTTTTAGATAACTCGGGCCTACTTAAATCTATTCAGCTGATTATCTTTCATATTTTGCGTTTTGTCATTTTTTCTTGATGAATTACGGAAATATTCAAATTTACCAAACCCTGCTTATATATTTGTGACGCTTACCGTTTAGCAGAATTAGGGATCGGCTCGTTTTGAATATGCAAAGTACGTCGCGTTGTAGCTAATGAATTGTATTAAGTTTACTTTTTTTAAATTTCAGGATATTCGGGACAGTTTACTTTACTGTTTGACCGAGTGATTAGTGCATCATGTTCGATAGTTCAACAGATGATGATAGTTTCTGATTTAATCAATGTATCTACTTTTCTAAAAGTTTCCAACAAAATATTTGATTATTTTTTCGAAATACTTTGAAACTTTGCGATGTGAACCACTGAAAAATAAAAAAATACGTTTTTCCATCGTCAAACCAAAATGCTTTGGACAATTTCAACAGGTTACTTGTTTTCGTGAGTGCCAAAAGCTAAGGAGGAAAAATTTTCATTATGAGGTACCTAACTTTTGGCTCTAACCACAATAACCACATTATGAAAATACAGAAGAAACGACGTTCTCTTTGCGTCTTATAATCTACCTGCACATACTAAACGCGCAGACAAAAATAACTGAAATGGGTGCATTTTTGAAGAAGGGAAAGGGTTCACTTCCGAGAAAGAAAATCTTATTTTTTCGTTTTGGGCGCTTTTTAGTTAAATGCTTCTGAGCTTAAATAAGGGCTTGTTCAATGCTATCAGCTATTGCCTTGTCGCTTATTATGATCACATATTGGAAACATGATATGAGTACTTGTAATCCATATTTTTAAAAGAAAAGACGCATATTTTGATACTTTCCTGTTGTCTTTAAAAATGAAAACCCACTTTACGTATTTTATTTCGTTTCTTGTAGATAATGCATTAAAATATTTACAGCAACTTACTATTAAATACTGATCCTTTTATCTTATTTAGTTCATAACTACCAAAAGTTTCTTAGTATTTTAATCCAAATACCTGATTTTAATTGAATGTATGGTCGCATTTCCAACAAGTCCCATTCCAAAGACCATCTTTTGAAACAACACAATTTGAAACAGAATCCAAATCAGCAAAAACATGGGGTGTTCAAATGGACACAGGCACTATTCTTGTAAAGCTTTGAACGACTTCATGTTCTTCAGTCGCCTGAGTGGTTCGTCGATCTGCACATACTGCAGCCCCCACCAACCTACTCCTGTCAATCGTCATAGTCCCTGCTTCAAATTATGACACCATTTATTTTTTTTCAAAGTCCAGTGCTCATGAGAACCTCGCCAACCCACAGTGACTCCATTCCAATCTTGAGAAGCTCAGGAAACAAATACTGGAAACCTTGCATCGTCAGAAGACACCATAAATTCTGGCAGCCCAGGTCCATAATTAGATCCCACAGCTTCATCAGGTTTGTTTTGTCGTGACGGAGAACTTGGAGGAGACTCAATACATTACAATTGACCATTGTATGTATTTACGTTCAGCAAAAGTCTAAAAAGATAATAGAATTAAATGGGGTATTTAAAGTGAGAATTGCAATTCGTTTTGGCGTTTATACATTTTTATTTTAGTCGGCAACATGTCAATGCACACTATTTCATCCTTAGAAGCTGGCATGTCAATGTGGTTTCAGATTTGCTTCAGACTTTTTAGTTGATCAATTACATCAGAAATAAGTGACATCTCATTCATATGAAAAATGACTCAATTTTTGCCAGTCATCAGTCATCAAACAATTAAAGTGATCAGTCAGATGCATTAAATTATGTTTGACTTTTCTTTGACTTTCTCCTTTTGATTTTCTTACAGATTTTACATGCATTTAAGAGGACCGGACGCTGAAAATTACGGATGTCAAATTTATTGGCATTATGACTCCGATTAAATTTAAAGCTTGGACATATATTTTTATTGGCATTATTTCATTGTTTTATGCACAAAATGCAGTGTAAAATTATCAGATTGCTGATTAGAAAAAGTAAACTGCTGTTGTTCTGGTGGCCGTATGGCCAAATATTTTCTGATTGCCAGTGGCCGGAAGCCATGGGACACCAGTAGCCTAGACAGCTTTGATGCACATACCTACGCTATTTATGTGGCGAGTAAAATTCATTTATTACAATTGATATCCCTCAGTACAAAATGTTTGCACGTAGGCACAAATATTAAAAACGGGAGTTATTTTTAAGGCAATCATATTTAAAGCCTAAGCCCAAATCTGGTAAGGTACATTTTTAGTCTAGGAGTTTTATATACCCAACAACTTATTTACTTCTAAAAACACGTAGGCACACCATACACAGCACTGTTAACTTGATTTGTGTGCTTCTTTTGTACTAAAGGATTAAAAAGTTACACAAAATATTCAGGAGAGCAAAATACATGAGAAATGTTTAAGGCTTAAATACAGTGCACTTTTACTTCAGTTGAAACTCGTCAGTCTTTCCAGATTTGCTACAAATATATCATGTACCTAACATTGTCAACCTTGCATTCAAGACAATGTTTCATATTATCTTTCAATAAATATGCATTCACGCTGTGGCTACGTTTACTTCTTTCCTTTCAATAAAAAAACTTCAGGTACAAACTACAAAGCACCAATCCTTATTCATTTTAAACGAAGGGATACAACCATAACAGGCACATGGGACAATTCGGAATAAAAAAACTAATTTATTTCACTTTGAGCTGTATACAGATAAACTTTTGTAATTGTTTATTCAAAACCGTCTGTTTTCCGGATTTGAACAGATATGGTCAGTTTTTCGTTGTCCAAATTTTCACTGCTGAAATCCGGTGTTCATTCTTCATAAAATATTTTACCAAATCCTCTTTTAAAATATCTGTGGTGAGTGTTTGTGTTAAAAAAAAAGTTTGTGTTTAACTTGATGATAAATTTACAAGGCTAGTAATTCAAGAAATGTACAAATTGGGAGATATCCCTAATTAAAATAGTTTCTATTAAAAACGTATCTACTAGTAGGGCTTAGAATTTCAGTACTATTTGTGTTCCAGTTTATGCATAAAAATAAATCTAAGAATTAAAACGAACTTTAATAATTCTTTGAATGCTGTTTCACTATTTATTTTTAAACGGATTATTTTGTAAGAATGACAATATTTTAATAAGTGACTACTTAATGGTTATATTAAGTAATTGAAACTTAACTGAATATACGAACTATAAATTACTACTAACTGAGTGAGTACTACAAAGTACAACTCGCACTATTTTTGGCGTACTTCAGTATTGTGGAGAGGACAACCAAGACATGTATTCATGTAACGAATGTAATATGAGCTACAAATCAGTGGAAGGAAAGAAGTTACACGTGAGATTGGTGCATAGGGGAATTAGATTTCCTTGCAGCCTGTGTGACAAAACCTTTAACCAGGAGTTTGATTTAAGGAATCATGTTCGACGGCACCTTGGAGAACTCACTCACAAATGCGAGATTTGCCAAAAAATGTTTGTTTCAGTTGAATACCTAAATTCACATATAAAATCAGTGCACAGTGAAAAGACGTTCAAGTGTTCTTTTTGCAGCAAACTGTTCTCAACAAAATCTTCTTTAAATTACCATATAAAAATCCATTCAAAGGAAAAACCTTTCAAGTGTTTGACATGCAGAAAGGAATTCCACCGAGCTGGTAATTTAAGAAGACACGAAAAAGTTCACATGGACAAACGGCCCTTTAGCTGCTCATTTTGTAGAAAGACTTTTTCACAACGATCTAATGCTAAAAGTCATGAAAAAACCCATTTTGTTTCAGAATTGCATCCATGTAATGAATGTGATAAGAAGTACACCACATCCTACAATTTGAGGCAGCATCAGAAAACACATTCAAGCCTAAATACGCCGGCCTTTATCTGCGTTTTTTGCAATAAGGCATACCGCCATAAAACTGCGTTATTTGATCATTATCGTAGGCACACTGGAGAGAGAGCGTTCAACTGTGAATTGTGCGAGAAAGATTTTTTATATTTAACTTCTAAACTTTCCCACATGAAACATTATCACATTCAAGAGAAGCCAAACAAATGTACTGTTTGCGGAGCCAGTTTCGTTTCAAAATATAAGCTTACAATCCATTCACGGACTCATGGAAGCCCATCAAAAATTTCGATATTCTTGTATATTTTGTGAAAGAAAATTTGCCATCAAAGAATCGTTGGATTATCATATTCTCGTGCACACAGGAGAAAAACCACACTGCTGTAAACTTTGCCAAGCGGCGTTTAGAACTTCATACCAAATGTACGATCACATAAAAACAATGCATCTGATGGAAAAGCCATTTTCCTGTAACGTCTGTAAAAAAGATTTCGTTGTAAAATCAAAATTAGTTTCTCACATTGAACGAAGTCATAACGTAAACGGCAATCAAAATCGGCTGCGTCTATTTAGTTGTCTCTTTTGTGACAAGAAATTCTTTGAAAAGCCTTATCTGGTCAATCACATTAGACGTCATTCCAGAGAAAAACCACACAGCTGCAAATTGTGAGACAACTTTTATTTCCTGACAATAAAAATACGCATATGATGAGATATCATGCGTAGATAAAAACTGTACTAATATGTGTATTCTGTATGTTTGGAAAGGTTTTTGACAAGAATAAAATAAAAATAAAAATATTTTTGTAATCGTAACTTATTGTAAGTAGTAAATGTCAAGATATTTTAAGATAAAACATATATATTCACAATCAAAATAGGTACAGGTAAATGTGTTTTAATGTGTATTTTGAATAACGTTAAGTGTTTTTCTAAAAACTTCATAATCATGTTTTAATTTTCAAATAAAGTTTAAAGGAAAGAAATAAGATAAAAAGTTTCATTGTTATAGTTTTTTCAAATATTGCAATTAGAAAAAATTAAATCAAACTAAACTTTATCCCTGATTGTAAAATGCAGTTTTGTGACATTTAAAACAAAACTAAAATTGAAAACATCTCAGTTTTGCCCGTTTTTACTTTTGATTGTATTAATGGTGTCTAAATATGTTTTTTATGATCTATAAATTAAGATAAGCTTAATATTTTAATGTTTATTATATATTTAAACTAAGTAGCATTATGTACAAATTCTCTGATCTGATGGGACATCATACGTGGATGTAACCTGTACTAATATTGCAGGCAAGGACTTTGACCAGGAAAAACAGAAGCAAAAATATTATCATAATGGCAACATGATGTAAATAGCAAATGCTTGGTAAATTTTAGTTGAGAAATAAATATCCACAGTCAAAAATATGTACAGGTTAAGGTGTTTTAACGTGTTTTCCAAATTGTCTTAAGTTTTTCACTGAAAAGCTTATGATCATGAAATCATTTTGAGATGAATTTTTAATGAAAGAAAAAAGATTTAAAAAATTTCGTTACTATTATTTTTAAATATTTTAATTAGCAAAAATTAAATCAAACTAAATATGTCTGATTGTAAAACGAACTTGAATATACTTGAATAAAGTTTTTAATAATTTTACAGATTTTGGATATTCACTAAAAAATCTTCTATCACGTTGAAATATTACAAAAAACAGTATCTCGATTTTAAAGATGCATTCGTAATACGACATGCCAATCATTAAAAAGTCTTTATAAACCCGTTCAGTTTTGTACAGCAAATTATAAAAATTGTTCATAGATCTTGGATAGATACGTCATTAAACAGTTTCGTTATTGGTCAGATTTCAGCTAAAGTTTAATACAAACCAAACCTAACGACAATAAAGTACTTGCGATTAGCAAAGTCTGGAGTTGATGAATAAAATTTTTTACCTTACGACTTGTTTTATTCTGAGGATTCTGAGAGTGAGTCACAAATAACTGCGTTTGTGCTGGAGTGCTGCTTTAAGAAAACTGATGAGCGCTGCTCCCAACTGAACAAGCAAGTCTTGCCAAAATTACATAGATCACTGAAAACTTTATCAGATTTTGTATAAAAAATAAGACAACTTACAACGTATTTGGTAGAATTACTAGAAAACTACTCACAACTCGACCACACCTAGAACGTTCTTCATCGCCCCGTCATAAATGACACCAGCCAGACCTAAATGTAAGGTTTTTTGTCATCATAAAAATATTTTTCTCGCTGCAGAAAATCCAATTAATGCATTTAAATTTTCCATTGCTAACCTAAACTATTTTAGAGTAGTCCCAGGGCTATTTTCATGATTGTACACACTGGCATATTGACATTTGCAGCTGTTCAGACATTGTCATCTGATAAATGTTTATGCTGAAAGTTAGTTTCTATTTACCATCACCGCAGTGATCACTGGCATTATTCCCCAAAAACTGCAAAAACTCTACAAATAAAAAGACATTATTAAAGAAATGCAAGTCTTAACAAAGTTTAATAATAGTTCAGTTACACCTACTGTTCTGGAAATAAGCAGCCAGTGTTGAAAATAAAAAGTATTATTTCAAATTTTCAGGAAAAAAGAAATTTCACATTATTTCGTCTCGCTGCAGATACGGGCAACATGGACCACATCCACTTACTGAACCTGTCACTATTTTCAATCGTTCCTAAAGTCCATGTTGTTGTCCCAGTTGTGAACAGTTCTAAATAAATACATCAAGACAACAAAGAAAATCACAATGAATACAGCGGAGACAATTTGAAGGATTCCAGAGGCCAAATTTTTTAAATACAATCTCGCTGACAACTGTCTGGATTGAGTTCCTGGTCAAACTCATCTAAAGTAAGGCTTATGTAAACTTTGTCATTCGATTAATTGGGATAAGCATAGTCATTATAATATTCCATTCGAAAGTATGACAAATGGAGAGGCAATACCAAGAATTTTTTTAGATCGTGAAATAATACATAGCAACCTTTGACATTCTGTTAAAACATAGTCTTCGTCTTCACGCCATCATAAATAACATCACCATAACAAGGTTACTTGGCAAATTCAACAAAAAATTAGCAAAATAAAATAGTTGATAGTAAGTAATATTGTGCTCAAGTTGTAATACCAACTATTGTCTTCGTGTGGTAATACTTCCTATAGACAATAAAGCACGTTACGGAAGCGAAACGGAAGTAGCAAAACCAAATTATTAGTTCCGTATATTCTAAGCCAAACAAATGCATGTCACATCTCGCTGACAAAGCTAAAACTTGCGATAGCCTTTTCAAGTTCATTAAGCATTTAAACGGGGATTTCAAATGAAATGACCTGCCACCAAAAAGCATGGCATTTTCTCTGACATTTTCGTAAGCAAAACTTCCTGAGATCCCCTACAACCATTGTACCAGTAAAATAATTTAAGAACAACAATTTCAAAAAATTTCAAAAACTTAAAAAGTGGTTGGGTATGTGAATGGTAGGAAACCGAAAAATTTATATAAACTTACAGAATGTTACCATAAATTGCTTGCAAGAAAATATTTTATTGTGTAAATAAATTGGTTTTATGATGCCGTAAAACCGATTTATAATAAATTTAATAAATAATGTAAAAACTGTAAAATAAATTATCCTTTAGATTTTTTTGCGTAAAGATGTCATGAAAAATACTAACATCAAGTCTATTATGATGATGATGATCACCATTTTTATCGTATTTTGACAAATTGTGCGTATTTAAAACAGAAATATCCTGTTTAAGAATGCCGTTAATTCAGGGTCCTCTGGAACTATCTATCAGAATATTATCGAAAAAAGACGTAGATCCAACGGAAATTACGTCTTTGTCTCCTGGACGTTTGGTGACCAAAATTTTCTTACTATTATAATTTGAATACATGATTGTAATAGAATGCAGTTGTATTTTCAAGAAGTCATATTCCAAAGACTATCAATCCAAATATTAAAAACTGGAACATAATTTAAATCACTAAATACATGAAGTTTTTGAGTTCGTCCAGGCACTTTTCTGACTAAGCTTTCAACGACTTTCGGTTCATTAGGCGCCAGAGTTGTTTCTCAGTCTGCAGCCCCCACTAACCTACTTATGTCCACCGTTCTAATCCCTGCTTCAAATTATGACACCATTGACTTGCCTTCAAACTCCAGTGCTCATGGTTTCCTCGCCAACCCGTAGTTACTCCATTCCACTCTTGAAAAGCACAGAAAACAAATACAAGATACCTTGCATTGTCGGAGGTCACCATAAATTCCAGCCGCTGCCGCTAAGGTCCATAATTAGATTCCACAGTTTCATCTGGTTGGTGTTCTGGTGTCGGAGAACTTGGAAGAGACTCAATACATAATAATTGACCATTGGATGGATTTACGTTCAACAAAAGCCTGAAAAGATAATAAAATTGAATTTGGTAAATGAGAATTTCAGTTAGTTTTATACTTTCTTAAGTTTTAATTTTTGTTGGCCAAATGCCAGTGCACAATAATTCATCATTAGTGACTTGCATGTCAATTTGGTGTCAGATTTGCTTCAGACTACTTAGTTGATAAAACTGCATCAGAAATAAGTGACATCTGATTCGTATGAAAAATGTCTTATTTTTCGCCAGTCATCAATTAACAAACATTATCATTAATAAGTGATCAGTCAGATGCATTAAATTATGTTTGACTTTTCTTTGACTATCTCATTTGGATTTCCTTCGAGCTTTTACATTTAGTTTAAGAGCACGTGGAAAATTACCGTTTTCAAATATATTGGCGTTATTATGAATGCAATTAAAATTTAAGTTTGAAACCTAATTTATATTGGCATTATTTCATTGTTTTGTGCATTAAGTACAGTGTAAAATAATCAGATCACTGATAAAAAAGTAAACTGTTGTTGTATCGAGTCGTACGGCCATTTTTTTTGTTTTCAGCAATTACTTATCATCTAAGCTCCTTCACTAGTGACTTTAAAACTTATAGGTTAATTGTAACCGCTTACAACCGCTAGGATTTCCAAATTTTTAAAAAGCAGCTTGTAGGGTATCATTTAAACGGGCTTATCACTGACAAATATACATATAAAATTTGAAATACTACGTCAAGGTTTATGACTGCTTTCTAGCCTTACTTGTCCTTTTAGGAAATAAAAATAGCCAGTAAGTAATAATAAGGTTTTTGTATAGATCGACGATAAATTTTATTTTGTCTATGAACAAAATTGAAAATATTAAGTTTTATTATAGTTTAGCAGGGAACAGTTTCAGAACAGAACATAACATGTTTCAGTTCCTCTTTTGACTTATACAGTGTTTACAGATTGTCTTGGCAATTGCTTATTATTTAATACACCAAGATAGAAATTGTATTTTCATCTTATTATTTCATTTTTCATAAAATATTTGTATTTACTATGTTAATCAAGTACCACATCCCACTTTTTATTAATATTTAGAAATGCTTGGGTTGAAATACTACGAAACTTTGCGAAGTGAACTACTTCAAAATAATTAATTTTAATTTAAATTATTTTAATAAAATTAATCCTTTTTTTCATCCTCAAAGAAAATTGCTTTGGACAATTTCAACAGGTTATTTATCTTGAGTGCTAGAAAGCTAAAAAATAAAAGTTTTC
Source organism: Entomobrya corticalis (assembly GCA_034694325.1). Lineage (NCBI taxonomy): Eukaryota > Metazoa > Arthropoda > Collembola > Entomobryomorpha > Entomobryidae > Entomobrya > Entomobrya corticalis. Next base: position 1,458 of record JAQFYG010004264.1, on the reverse strand, counting down.
ATTATGAGGTACCTAACACTTGTCTCCAACCACATTATAAAACACAGAAAAAACGAAGCACTTTTTCCCCTATAATCTGCACATATCAAATATAAATTATATTGCCTTGTCGCTCATTATCCTCACATATTGTGAATATGATATGAGTACTTACAGTTCGTAGTTTTTAAAGCAGAGACGCATATTTTGATGCATGCATGTTTGCTTTTTTGATTAAAACCAAAATTTACGTAGGCATTTTATTTTGTTCCTCTTGAATGAAGCATTTTGGTGTTTTTATTCCATTGCACTTTGCACACATTCGGTATTGCCTATACCGGTAATACTTTACCCTTCAAGAACATCTTGTTTCGTCTCGGACCGTTCTTGAAAGGAAGGAATATTGAGAAATTAATATAACTTTTATAGAATTTATCCCCTTTATAATCACCATATACACTAGTAGCTACTAAATAAAGGAAGGTACTAAATTCTATGAAAAATGCTTAAAATAAGTTGAACATCTTTGTGTCATATGCCACTACAGTGAAAGAAATGAAAAACTCGTTATAACTCTGATAATTAATTTAGGTCGCAAACATTTTTATTTCTTAAAAACAAGTTTACATTTTATAATGCTTTATCATTCACTTAATTTCCATAATTTAACAGACATCATAACGAGTATGAATTACAGATATCATCGATTCAAAATATTTAAAGCGGCTAACTATTTATTTTATTCTATTAACTCTATATTATTTATTCTGGTACAGCTTTGAACGACTTCCGGTTCTTGAGGCGCCTGAGTTGTTCGTTGGACTGCTGCGCCCACCAACCTACTCCTGCCCACCGTCACCGTCTTAATTTTTGCATCAAATTTTGATGCCATTGATTTGTTTTTAAAGTCCAGTGCTCTTATGTACCTCGCCAACCCGCAGTGACACCATTTGTCTCTTGAGAACCTCGGAAATCTTGCATCGTCGAGCGTCACTATAACATTCAGCAACCCATGTCCATACTTAGATCCTACAGCTTCATCAGGTTCATTTTGTGGTGACGGAGAACTTGAATGAGACTTAATACTAAAAGATTGACCATTGGATGGATTTACGTTCAGCAAAAGTCTACAAAGATAATAGAATTAAATGGGGTATTTAAAGCAAGAATTGCAATTCGTTTTGGCGTTTATACATTTTTATTTTAGTTGGCTATATGCCAGCGCACACTTTTTCATCACTAGAAGCTGACATGTCAATGTGGTTTCAGATTTGCGTCAGACTTTTAAGTTGATCAATTACATCAGAAATAAGTGACATCTCATTCGTATGAAAAATGACTCAATTTTCGCCAGTCATCAGTCATCAAACATTTATCATTGAAAAGTGATCAGTCAGATGCATTTTATTATGTTTGACTTTCTCATTTGGATTTCCTTCCAACTTTTACATGCATTTTAGGGGACCGGACGCTGAAAAT
>JAQFYG010004263.1:0-11257 GCA_034694325.1 Entomobrya corticalis | reverse complement strand
CCTTTTTGTTTGTACAAAGGAACAATTTTTGCAACTTTAAGATTGTCGGGAAAGATTCCTTCCTTTAACATTTCGTTGATGACATATGTTAAGTACGGTGTTATTTCGTTGGAACAATATTTGAAGAACTTTCCCGGTATATTGTCTAATCCACTAGGCTTATTGGCGTTTAGACCGGATATTGCACTTTGCACTTCAGATTCGGTTACTACTAATTTGTCGAAATGCGCACAGTCACCTTCACATGTATGGCTGAAGAACTCTTCATTTACTGGGATATTGTTACTTGTGTTTGATGAGTTTTGAGTGAAATGTTTGCCAAGAAGATTAAGTTTTTCTCTTGAATCGGTGAAAGTGTTTCCGTTTTCGATTAGAGTCGGTATTGCGGTATCCTTCTTGGTTCTGCCAATTTCGTTGTTGAGAAGGCTCCAAGCTTTTTTTGGTCCATTAACATTTTGCGTGATTGCAGTTTTTACTGCATGACACTTTAGCCTTGTTTTTAAATAATTTGCATGATTGCGAATTTTTTTATATTCGTCCCAGTCTTTTACAGCATGTGTAAGCTGAAACTTTCTACGTGCTTTCTCTACTAATCTGCTTATTGTGTCGTAGTCACTGTTCATCCATGGTTTTCTTTTGCACATCACCTTCACCTTCTTCATTGGTGCATGGACATCAAGTATGTGCTGAATTATTTTTTCAAACATGTTATATTTCTCAATGGCACTCTTGCAGTAGTCAAAGATCCACCATGGCGCTTCTATTGTCATTTTTTGCAATGTTTCTTTGTTTGTGTTTTTGAAGCATCGTAATTTAATGTACTTGTGTTCTGATTTTTCATGTTTTATTTTCTTTCGTACAGTGTACACAAGATCATGGTCACTCAGGTCGTATTCTGCTGTACCGTTATGCATGTTAAGTTCCGGTTTGTTCGTAAAAATGCAGTCAATTAATGTTGTCGTTTTAGTAGTTATTCTTGTTGGTTTTTTAATAAGTTGGGTGTACCTGTAGTCGTGCATAAGGCCTAATAGCTCTTTGGTTTTGTAATCATATGAAAGGAGATTAATATTAAAGTCTCCTATAACATACGCTTCTTCGTTGTTTAGTTCCTCAAGTATTTCTTTTAATGAAGAAATAAACGATTTTGTGTTAGTATTAGGAGGTTTATACACGAGGATTATGTGGATTGGTGGCATGTTGACTTTTTTTATACAGACTTGTACCATTTCAACCGTAGAACTTGCCTTATTATTGATGCATTTAACATCGTAAGCTTCAGAAATATATAGCAGCAATCCACCTCCACGTTGTCTGTAACTTCTTATTCCTTGCCGATCTCTTCTAACTGTGTGGTATCCAGGTATATTCACTTCACTATCGTTAACGTTATCATGAAGCCAAGTTTCTGAGATACCAAGAATATGTAATTTGTCATTTTGGAGTATATTTTCTATATCATGTTTCTTGTTGTTGGACATTAAGTCGCGTACATTTATATGAGCTACTGATACTCCTCGTTTACTTATATGATTTCTATACACAATATTTTCTTTTTGAGCATTCTGTGTGATTTGCTGGTTATCAAAGACCGCTTCTGTACATGTAGGACATGTCCAAACAAAGTCGTCAGGCTTATATCCAGGAAATATTTTTTTAATGCAAACAGAATGGTAGTAATGATTGCATTTGCTACACTGAACAGTTACACTTCTTTTTGTTTTTGAACATAACGTGCACTTAGGTTTTTTGGAATTACTGAAACAGGACTCACATGTCCAAGGCTCTGATAAAGTAGTATTGTACTTTTCTAAAGAATATTTTATACAAGTTCTGTGAAATGTCATACTACATTGTGTACAGGTTAAAGCGTCCTGATTCTTTTTCTTAAATGATAGACATATACTACAGATTGGGCCTGGATTAAGCACATTTACTCCACTTATCAGTATCTTCAAAAGAAGTCTTCTTTTTGTCGTTACAATGTAATAGGGTATACCTACTTGCATATACAATATAACTTTGTGTACTTTGATAATGTACCTATATTTGACAAATTTTTCAGACGAACTTGCACTTATGCACTTCAAACTTTTCAAATTTGCCATTTTCCGGTTGATGAAATGTTTAGTTTTCAAAATTATTCGAAAAACTGATACTTTCACAATCAAAATGATGGTTTTTGCTTATCTCTAGGTCCAGTATTTATTTTTTTATTAATAAAGTTTATCAGAGCACTTGGAACATGCGACTGTTTGTTACTTCACTGTTGTATGTTGTGGTTACGGCTAGTCTTTGCCTTTTCGGTTCATTTAGATATATTTACGATAAAAACTCTATTCCTTTACATTTGGCTCTATTCAATTTACAACTTGCAGCAATTTGTATTTTAATTTCTGGTTGTAACTATTGCCTTGTTGAGCACTACGATTGTCTTTTGATTGGATGTGCGAACAATTTGTTTTGGTTTGACAGAAAACTAAAAGGAAACAAAAGTGATTTGGGAAGTGCGTTTAATCGATCAATAATTAAAATCACCAGAAATGGTAAAAAATTAAACTATTTATTGAATAAAATTTTATTTTAAAGTAATCTTTAAATAATTTAAATTGGTTTCCAGAATTTAAAAAACTGCTCAAAGGAGACAAATCCGCAGATATTTTGGGTCTGCTAATGCACGGGGTTGTCTTCATTTTAGCCATTGCTGGAGTAGGAGTTTGTGCATTTGGTGTTATGGCAAAACTAGATCCAATTTATACAATATTTGGAAAGTCAGAATTTGCCATACACCATAATTACATATTTAACACAATCAGATTTATATTGACTCAATGGGTATCAATAGAAGGTGCTCGGTCCTGTTCATTGGCATTTTTACTAGCTTTAACTATATTTAGCATTTATGCAAGTTGTATAAATATGTTCGGCAAAATGCCACCAAATAATACATCATTGCGTTTATATGAAGAGCTTCAGTTTATAAATTTAACCGGAATGCTAGGAATTCGGGAAATGGCAGCAGTTTTGATGGGAAGTGGGTTTTTTCTAAGTGTTTTGGGAACATGGATACTATGCATGGGCTGGAAAATATTTCCGATTGAAATGTATTTAATATTGTCTCTTATTACAATAAATATTTATACAGTTATTGGACAAACATTGCCAAAAATAGTAAATTGCCAAGAATCAAGTCAAAATTTGTTAAAATTTGTGTGGCCTAGAAAGGTACCAAAGTATTGGGGTGTAGGAAAAAAATATGGTTTCAGATCTTTAAGAATTATTTTTTTAATATGGAGAAAGCGGTTTGTAGCTGTTAGGCCAATCACAGCATATTATGGATTAGCGTCATTTGATAAGGATACTGAAACTAGTTTTTATTTAAATATATTTGATAAAACTGTTACTATAATTTTGCTAACTTAGAAATAATGTACTGTTAGTAGAAATACAAGACAATTATGGATTTGAGTGTTTCCTATTTACTTATATATTTAAAAAATATACCAACATACGAAATAAAAGTACTTATTGACTTGTCTAAATCACAAATGTTTTACTTTCACGTTCAATCAATTTTGGCTGATGATGTTTATCAGTCTGTGAAAAATTTGTAAACAGAACACACTTTCATGTTGATTACATTAGAGTAACTGACTAATATTTGAAAGATTTTGTGATGTAACATTTAAAATAAAATGTCTTTGTTATCAATTTGTTGGTAAAATAATATGTGTTGAAAAGCAGTGTTATATTGTTTTGCTTTTGATTACGCATATTTTGTATACTATGACAAAAATGATGTTCCAATGAGAAAAATTATTTGATAGTTGAGCTTATCACCATTAAAACTATTTACATACGTACTATCCTACAAACATGCGTATTTTAAATAAAATATCCATCCGTTTTTTCAATTATGTATTTGATTACAAATGATTTATTGCCACATGATGACATTTTACGTGAAATGTACATTATTATGCATTTTATCTCCTGCTATCACACAATGATGAATATTTTTGGTTTTTTGCTAAACAATATGGTGTCTGTACAATCATATTACTAAATTTTTGATGACGATTGAGCTGGTCACATGGAAACAAAAGGATTAAAAACTACTTATATTATAACTTCATAAATTTGACTTGGGTTTCATTTTGTAGAGTATTTTGGTTACAATGTGACAATTATTCTATTCTGAATAAAACCATTATCTTCTTTAAATGGATAATGATCTGACGATGGGTGGAGCTGGCCAGATTGGGTAGATGCATTGCTTTTACTGAATGGGATTTTTTCTCTTCCTTTTTTCAATTTTGCTACGATAAGCATTTTTTTCCTCAGAGAGGTTTTTTTTGTCTGCTGGTTTTTCCCTCTTTCCACGCTCCGTCAGGATATATATATATATGTAATATGTCATCAAGGATTTATATGAGCAGTTAACTGTATAAATTTGTTATTGTCTAGCAATTAATGTAAATATTCTTGATACAAATGTGCTTGAATGAAGCACGGACTGTTTTTAAATGTCGATGTCAAGTGAGTTTTGTTTGTTTTTGATCTGTTTAATTCATTGCCAAATGTATAGTGTGTTGGCGCAGGCATAGTATGGGAAGTGTTCTTCTTTTGTCTTGTCTGCAGGGAGAGGTACCGTCTTTCAATTCCTTTTCCAAGGTATGAGTAAGTGTGGGCTTCTCCTTGATGATTTACTTCTAACGGTTGATCTACTCTTTGGCAGCCTGGGTTCCCACAGGCTCCTGGTCCTTATATGATTAGGCCGGCGGGCGACCTGGGATTTCTATTGCGTCAGGTCCACTTTACTCTCGGATTCCTTCTTGGGTCTGTTGAGCTCTCTGGGTTGGCACAGAGACTCTCTTCTTCCTTAGGTTCCTTAGGTTACCACTGCTGTCGGTATTGGATTCTGGGGTAACTTGGTGCTATGCACTACGATGCAACTCAGTACAATATTGTGTAGTTACTAAGGTGACAAATAAGATGATACCTCTCCGCCTCCCGAGGGAGTCGGAGATAATGAGAAGACTAGTGATCTACTTGAGAGCTGTGATCCAAATGTCTATATCGAGTTTATTTGGTGTTATGCTTATATACTAGTTGTAAAGGAAATGGTGAAGGATATTTCTAGAACTAATTACTAAAAAGAATAAAGAAAATTTATCTAACTAAACCTGAACTAAAACCTGAATGCCGGAATAATATTTATTTACACAATAAATATTATTCTATCTACCTCTCTGTCACCGGATATCCTGGGATGGTGGTGTGTCCGATGATTGATAGATGAGTTGGATACTCTGGTAGTCCTCTTCCACAGGATAGTGGGATGTCTGATGGTTGATGGATGGGTTAGTCCTTCTCTATGAGATAATGAGCCGGATGAGGTTTGATCATGTGCAGGTGACTCTGCTACAATAGATATCTGATCTTATGATTGTGATGGAACTCGGTGTTGTCGTTCTCTTGATGTCGATCTGATATACTACAATGTTGATTAACAGATTGATAACTTGTTGTGCCACTTGGGATGTTGTGTTGTGACAGACAAATGTGGTGGCTTGGCTACTTTTGACGTTGATTGTCGATGGCCACTTGTCTTGTCTGTCTGGATTGTTTCTGGTGTGTCGGTTTTTAGGTGTCGCTCGCTGTTCACATAGCTCGCTCCATTAATTCTGATTACACACATTGATTACACAACTATAGTTATATATCTAGTAGTATATTAAAGTATCACTACTCATAACATTATATAGGCAACTAGGCCTGTTGTGGCTATTCATAGTGGTATAGTCTCACACATATTATTAGTTGTTATACTGTGTATGTTCTTATATAACAATGAAAACAATAGATATTATTCTAGTAATTTTGAATAGCTAGCATTAATAAATATTATTGGTATTAATGACAAGAGTAGCTATATTTATTTATGTTACAAAATAAATAGGCACCGCTAACAAGTGATCCTTTTTTTGTAATTGGTTTTTTAAATGTATGTGTCAGGATCAGAAGTTTTGAGTCTTTTTTGCTCATCAGCATAAGTAGATAATTTTTGTTTTATTGTCACTTCTCGATGTTTCTATGTAGCTGTGAATGGTGCTTGTACTTCACACCTGCACGTGTTTGGCGATAAGTTTCTCTTGTCGCTTAAACCTTTTTTCTTTGACTATGTCTAAAGATGGTGTGCGTTGTCACTAATCTAAAATTATCGTAATTCACTTTTTTCTGAACTGAAGTTCAAATTCTGTAAAGATCAAGACCATTGTAAGTTCAAGTCAAATCCGGATAAGGCTGTGCTGCAAATGACATTGTGGTTTCAGAAGTTTTTTAAAAGTTAAGGTTCATTTCTCTCGCATAAAGCGATTTTTTTTTTGTTGCTAGTGGTCATTCCACTTTCTTGTAAGAGTAAGCGTCTATCGAATGAGCCCATTATGTCTGCCGATCGCTTCTCCTTTTTTACTATTCGCTGTGAAGACTCGTAACAAGTATCATCGCTTCCAATTTTGTTAAAATTGTTTCTTTTTTAGCCCCAGAGTTAGTTTACCTGGGCACGACGTCTACTAGTGTAATAGTCATTGTATACCAGAACAATTGGTCTTCAGTAGAGCCTAATATTTGTGAAATTTTTTAATATATTTATTTAATAAATTTTTAAATTATATTATATTTAAAAAACTCTTGTAAATTTGTTTATATTCTTCTCTGTGTGTTTTGTGCGATAAAAACCTAAAAATCACAAGTTGTTTTACAGTCAACTTATTTACACTTTTTTCCAGGGGCATTTTTCACAAGCTATTTTTTGGTGCAATTATTTACACTGTTTCTCAGCGGAAGAAAGTGCATCGTGTTTTCTCATCACCTTCTCTACTTGTAGACAGTTTTTATTCATCATTTGACATTTTGAAAGCATTCTCTGTCATCTAATCCTCATTTTTCCAACTCCAAAATTTGCTCTCGAACAGTTACCATTGTCCCGTGATACGTACTTTTGGTCTTTGGATTTTGTTTTCGTTGCGTGGTCTTGGAGAAAGTTAATAATTTTCCTTTGAGCCTTAACAGTATGTATATAGTTATAAAATGACTGCTGCGTTCTTTTTACGATTTGGAATCCTGGCATTCTGTTGTTTTAACTCTTTTTTATGTATAATAATATTTATTATTATTTATTTGCTCTAAAATGTTGTAAGTTTTAAATATTTTATTTTTAAGTAATACGTTAATATTTAGTATAAGAATGTTTTTATTGATGTAGTTAATATTGAAATAATATTTGACAATATCTAAAGTTCAGGAAAATGGATCAAACAGTTTGAATAGTGGTTCTTAGCATAGGTGGAGTCGTGATGTTACTTCGTGCTGTATTAATTATAGTAAAATATTTTCGATAAAATCGCAATTGCATTTCAGAAACAGATGAAGTGGAAATTGACTCAGTGATTCCTATCAGTACACAAGGACAAGTTCACACTGTGATACCATATAGTAATTTGAGCTTAGACTGTTTTGATGTAACATTGGGCATAACAGCAAAGATCAAAATCGGTACTGATCTGCCGCCGTCATATAAATTGCTATTCAATACGAGCTCAGCTGAACGTACAATTATTTTGGATAAAAATTAAACTAAACAGTTTTGGTCAACATAAATAGTTTAGTTACTTGCTATATACTAGATAATATTGTATTTTGGACAGAAGTTTAATGTTATATCATAGGATATTTTTAAAGCTAATTTAGGTTAAAAATTAGTGTAAATTAAATGCAAGTCAAATTTAAAGCAGTTTGCTAAAGTGTAAATTAACTGTATGATATCCAGTGTATGTAAAATGTTAACTCAACCAATAAAAACATGCACTTTAACTTTTCAAATGTGCATAAATATATTTTGTATAAAGTATTTTTATTTAAAGTGAGAAAATCAAACTTTTTACATTTCATATTCCATACCATTTACAAAACTGCATATGAGCCATATTTGAGGACAGTTTGCTTGTGACAAGATAAAAATCATTTAGCGTTACGTTTTCTACACAAGAAACTATTTATAGGCGACTACTATATCTACCAGTTACAGATACAGCCAAATCACAATGTAAACTTTGACCTTTTTATTATGTTCAATGTCATTATATGATCATGCCAATGAACTGTTAATTTTTAATGTCAACTCATGTCAATAAACGTGTACGGGTATAGTCGCATTTCCCACTATTATTCTGCCTGTTTGCACGATAAATACCCTTTATATCGAGAGTTGGGCTGTTATAGTGAGCACACAAATAACATGCATAATATCATATCATGATGTCAATTTATCTTACTTTGATAGATGGGTTAGGTTCAACACAACGGGTGTGATTCCAGATCAGCTATTTAGGATGCGGTAATGCATAGATTAGTTCGCATGAACACAACTCAAATAACTACACAGAACAACAAAGCAAATATTATTATGGCAAAGAATATTATTGGATTTATTCTAAGGGAAAGGCACGGAAATATTATCACAACATTTGATACTAAATATCAAATAGTTAAGCAATACTACTACTAGCTACTAACTACAAGCCAAAGTCTCCTAACAAATATATACGTCTTATCACGGCAAGAAGGTTATTAGGAATGAGTCTTCTTCTAAAGTCTCATCATTTCGTTTGACATATTTTAACAGGTAATACATGGTAAGATATATTAAAGACCTTAGTAGGTATCATTGTATCACTCACGTACGCATTCTAGGCCGTCCTAAATAATACACGTACTTATAATACTGGACAAGTAGTAAAATAGTAAATGGTAATAATAGTAACTATAAGGCATGCATACAACGACTACAACTTCGTTCATCTTCATCGACAACTACAAATATATTATATTGCACCAGAGCCGTTCTCTGTCTGTGCATTCATATTTTAATTTGCATAAACTCGTTTTCATGTCCAACTGACTATATGCAGTTTAAGAACTCCTGATCTTACAAACGACAGCAAACAATTTTAATGTTTATTAATAGTCATTCATTGGTTTTTTATTAAATACAAGATATAATTGAATGCATGCTTACATTGTTGAAACTTGAATGATTATTTTGCATCTTAATTTTATCTAATATTGTTTATTTTTTTTCAGAAAGAGTGATATCAGCAAAATGCTTGAATTCAAACATATTATTAAATGCTTTAACCGGTAAGCATTTTATTGCTTCCACGGTATCCAGACGGAAAAGCGCCATAAGCTGAGCAATTTTAAAATTGTTGCATTCAATTTGAAAATTTCATAAAATTGTAATTTTTAACTACAATTTTATTAAAATTACGCTACAGTACAACATTACATAATTCAATTAAAATCGTTTTAAAGGTGAAATAAACAAAAGAATATATTTCCACAGATACTGAAAACGAACCAAATACTTTCGAGTACTGGTCAGGGGCTGACAGGGCGATCCGTTCGAAAACTGAACGACATCTTGGTGGAATTTGTTCAGATATGTGCTTCAAAAGTAAAATTTTTAACATCGCCTTAAAAACCTGTCTTGTCTTCTGTGATTTAAAATTTCAAAAACGCTGAAAAGAAGATTGTGACAATGAACAAAATGCAACAGTTTTATATTAACAATTTTGTGTGTTTAGAGTTTTATAACTATGAGTTTTGAAAGAAATTTAAAATTTTTACATTAATAATTCATGAAAAGTCAATACATTATTACTAATTACAGTAAAATAAAATTAGTATGTATTATTCATTGTAGTTTCTCAAGCTATGCATATTTGATGACAATAAGCTAACGTAAAAACGTTGAAACACTATATTCTGGTATCAATAAATAACAATTTTGAGCAGCTTCAGCACATATATGGGGGTTCTCAATACTCATTATGCTTATTAATATTTTAGATTAATTAACAGACTTTTCACAATTATTTTGGATTAAAATATGCTGCAATATTATGAGTTGGGCAGTCATCATAACAACTGTATATACTGCCATAATGTTTTTAAAGTGATTTTTTTGAAACACTGATTCATCCCTGAATCCGATTTTGCACTGAATTTAACTTTATCATCAAAATTAATAAATATATCTTTCCTATCAAAATATGTTGTAATGATAACTTATCTTCTATTCAAATTTCACCACTGCATACACCTTTTAATCTACGAAGCCAAAATTATTCTTCAGTTTTAAAAGGACCAGCGACTGCTAGAATTGCAGTTGGAGTCGTATAATTTAATTTCATTTTGAATAAATCATGGAACATGTTGTCGGAGTTCTAGTGGTTTTGTTGCCTGAAGAGACACAATCATCATTTTTCTGAAAAAGAAGGTCGTCATTTTACTAACTTGAGCTGACTTAGGTATTATGGTGTACACGATTTAAACTTCATTATTGAACCTCTTGCTATGTAAAGATATCAACTGGTTTACCGATTTGCATTTTATTTGTGAAATTTTGTATGAATGTTCAAATTGAAATGTTAATATAAGTAATATCGATTTCATAAAATATTTATAAAGAAAGATGCTTGAGTATATTTAATGTTAAAATTTTCACAAAAGTGAGTTTTCGCTATCATTATTGCACACGAGACATAGAAATTATTACTTAAAGTAAATTCTTATTTTGAGAAGATGCCTTGAAACAAACGATTATTTCTACGAAAAGAATTTATGGAATACTTATTTTGCTAAGCAAAGTAGCAGATATGTAAACAAATTAAAAGTTAAAAAGAGTTGTAAAATTTTATTGAAAAATTTAGTTATTGACAATTAGGTACTTTTCGACTTTTCAATTAGTACCCATGCGATCATTTTATTTCCAACTAAATACTTTTTATTTACTTTAAAGACAGTTAAAGTTAAGATATACTTGATTTAGTTTTTTGACCTGGTAATGTCTAACAATACCAAAAAGTATTTCAAGTCCGCATATTTTATTCAATTATCAACTTTTTACCAACATTATTACATGCATGTAGTTGAGCCAGGATTTATTGACTAAATAAATTTGTCCTAAATAAAGATATAACATATCAAGTACGTACATAAGCCGAATAAGATATAAAATCTACATTAAAAATGCACGCGTGGCATTATAAAAAGATTTGGTTACGCATCAAATAAAGTTGTGCAATTTTACATAAACCCGTAATATTCAAAATCCATTGTATTAGGACAGTAGTTTTTATTCAATATTTGGACTTTCTTGCTGAAGCTTCTCTAAAACGTACCTTCCAAAACTATG
>JAQFYG010004262.1:0-11257 GCA_034694325.1 Entomobrya corticalis | reverse complement strand
ATTGTGTTAACGCAACTCAGTTACTATTATTCTGGGCTAAGTGATGACCAACTATTTCAATGTTTCAAAATATTGGACACATCCATTACTGGGCCGGAAACGGTCTACAATTCCTGGATCAAGAAAATCCCACCTGGAAAAATTGCGTCGCAGACTATCAAATCCTATAAGGGTATCAATCTACAGGACTACGAACAGAGGACACAGCACCTGTTCCCAGTTTTAAGAAAACACAAGGACGTCATAGACTTTTGGCTGGAAAATGTTGCATTTCCAAAGGAATGTAAGCAGTTCCCCGGGAAGTTGGTCACAAACGCTTGGGATCTGTGCTATGACAGATGCGGGCATCCCACCACTGGTTTCAGTGGCACCAATGACACCAGCCGATTGCTTCCAGCCCAAATAACTCAGCAGGATTTGGAGGTGTTGTCTGAAACAAATGCTAAAATGGAGGGGACTTTGAAGCGAGAAGAGAATCAGTGGAGGCGTTCACTGAAAATGGGCACAGGATGCAAGGAACTTCTTCAGTTCATGATACAAGATGACCTTCGTGTATTAATTGATGCTGGTGCACTGATGTTGGAATTGGGAAATGAACAGATTGCTGAACTTTGGCTCGACTTGGATAAAAACCTGGAAGCTGTGGTCTACTTCAGCGATGGTGGAGACATGATGATAAAGGTCAAGCGCAGCGATGGGGTCCGGAGACGCAATAAAGATCAACCATTAACGTTGTCCCCGTTCAAAGACAGAATGGACAACTGTGCAGTTTACCTGGATGACCAACACACACGGGGAACTGACATCAAGCTTCCTACGAATTTCAAAGCTTGTGTCACAGTTGGAAGTGGAATGCGAAGAGATAAGATGATTCAAGCTTGCATGCGAATGCGTAAATTAGGAAAGGGGCAATCAGTGCATTTCTACTTGTCGCATGAAGTTGACAACAAAATAAAAAGTTCTCTCGGGCAATCTGTTGCTAGGATCAAAGTTAGTGATATCATTGATTGGACAAAAGGAAATAGCCGCAAATTCGAAGAAGATGGAATGGTTTACTGGGCAACTAATGCGAAAAATTATGCAAAAAATTTGGCAGCAGATGACTTGTTTGAACTGTCAGAAAAATCAGAATCTGATGGAAAGATACTCGCTGAACTTTTCGAAGATCCCGACGCCCAAAAGCTTGAGGGCATGTATGGAACGTACCACCAACAGTATTTGGTTACCTATTTGATACCGAGATGGTTTTCCAAAATTAGAAGGAAATTATCGGCTTATTATCATATAAATGATAACGATGACATAAATAAAATGCTTGAAGCCATTAAAGAAAAGGTTTTGGACAAGTGTCGGAAGTATATCCCAAAAACCAAATTCTACCATAACATGTTGGAGGAAGAGCAGGAAAAGGAGCTGGAGCCGGAGCTTGAAGTAGAAGAAGAAAAGTATCGACCATCTGCTGAAACACCGTTACAACCATTTTTACATGAAATGGTACGATATTGTGTCAAAAAAATGAAGGGAATATCTGTAACAAGCGGAATTGTAAGCTTGAGCAATATGTTCCAAGAAACAACGATCCGAAGTAAATTGCAAGAGAATTGTTGGGGCCATAATTGGTATGCAACTGAGGATTTTATCAAAGTAATTAAAAGAGACATTAGGAACAGAGGAAATGACATGGATAACTTTTTGAGATCAATCCGATTCTTTGTCTCTTTCAAAAATGGACCTACATCCGATATCCTTATTTTGAGTCTTTATGAAGTCAATCGTCTAATTTCGAGTTTAAGAACCTTACGGTGCCAGCCTGGAACGACGTTGCACATGTTCTCTGGAAGATGGACTGATGGACAACCAATTTTTGCTAATGATTCAAGACTCCAGCTACCAATGAGACAGAATTCTGAAGGGATCATTCTCAGAGAATGTAGTTTGGCGCCAGTACTAATTGCTGCTGGAAATCTTTATTTTAAAGGACGTGAGGAACAAAGGGCTTTTGCGAGGTTTCTGGGTTTAAGACCGCTGCCATGGACGGAGGAAGAAGAGAAAGCATTCCAAGAAGAGAAGATAACAACTGCAGGTTTTGTATTGCCAAGTTGTCCGGAACTAAGGGAGGGATGCAGTTTTGTGGATGATCCAACGGAAATGGTGATGGGGATTTTGAAAATCCAAAATGACGTTATGAGGGATACAGATCATGCGAAATCCATTTTGGATCGGTGTGCTTATATTACACCTGCTATACCTGAAGAACGGGTATCATAAATATTTTTAGTATGGTTTGCTTGATTTGTTTGGGAGATTATTAAATACTTAATAGTAAATTTTAATATGAATTTTAGGACAATCAGCCTTAATTTGTGAATGTCTTTCACCTTCCTACTGTGTTTTCTGTAATTAAGATGGTGAGTAATTATTTGATATTTTATCGATTTTATTTTGATCAATCTTTAAAGAAATTAAATGTTTACTTACAGATTGCCTCCAGGATATGCGGAAAGGAAATCTTCAGCGATCCAGCCAATTTAATTTAGAAGGGTATTGAAGGTTGACATAAACAATATGTATTTTTAGAAATCATCGTATATTCATATATACATCAATATTAAATGTGACAATACATTACCATTGCATTGTTATATTATTAATATAAAATAATAATTTAATGTGTTCCCAAATAATGGATTTTATTGGTTGTGAACATGGAATATTTAATCATTAAAATTTAATGTTCCATAAGTTATGGTATTGAGAACAGTCATATAGTTTTACATACTTTAAACATAAGTTAAATCAAGTTCCTTACAAAAGGTTTCAAATTTTAATTATACCCTGAGAAATCATAAATATTTAATATTTAATTATTATCGAAATTGAAAATGCTAATAAAATGATAAAAATTGATAACAAATTTTCTTATATATATAAAATATATAGGTTGCTTTATTTTTACAGAAGAAAATGTTGACTTGTTTAAACATAATTTTGACCTTTAAATAAATTTTAATGTGTAAACTTTGTCGTTGTACTTATAACAATAAAGTCGAGACATTTTCTACAGCCAGAACCTACAAAAATATATTATTTACCTCAATTATAAACAATTATTCTTTTCATAATTATTAATAATGGCTACCGCCCTATTCTTTAGCACAAACCACATAAATCAAAAATTAATTAATCTCACTCATCCCATCTGCATTTCATGGAATCACTCTAAAAAACAATGGGAATACTCCATAAAAGAAAAACGAAAACTCTTTCCTCTGCTTTTCATCGGCATATTTCTCCTCTGGCTTACCGCTTTTCTCACAACAATAACCATCTATTACGCAAAACACTACAAATCCTCAGAACATTTTCCAGCAAATAAGATCCTAATTCTGGCCCTAATAGGTGCATCAGCACTTCCGGTCTCCGTTCTAATGAACAGTCTTCTTCTACTTTTTGGACGTGAACTTGCTGCATTCGCAAATTGGGGGATTCAAACAGAACTGAAACTCGGTATAAACCCAGCGCCAAATAAAAATTGCAACTTTATCCAAGCTTACAATTCAGAAATTCTAAAGCTACTTTCTAATAACTCATCTGATAAAACGAATATAGACTGGTTTGGACTAATTGCGGCTTATACTTTGACAAGTATGTCGTTCCTTTCTGTTATGGTACCTGTTTTTCTTATTCTTGGAAAAAATGATCCAATATATTTGATGCTACTTGCTTTGTTTCCATCCCTTAATAATACATCGTTTATAGTTGTTCTCAGATATGTTATAACAATTCATGTACATCGTTGTGCTTTATTATCCGCGACAACATTTGTAATTTTAATATTTATTATCGCAGATATTCTTGTTAAGATTCTAAGTTACCTGTATGCATTGGATATTAATCATAGAAATATTAAGTTGTATAGAACCCTTCGTTTATGCATGTATCAAATTCATATCGTGTTAAAATATTTGACTAGTGTTTTTCTGGGTGGGGTCTTTTTAATACTTTTGTTGGCAATTAATCTTAGCATTTTAGAATGGAATTTTCTTCAAGTTAATGTTTATGCGATGGTGTTAAGCTTGGCTTTAATTTTGTTTGTGTTTACGATGGTCACTTTACAGGTTGATAGTTATATATTTGACCTGAGTTGTAGGATTTTGCAGAGATGGAGAGCTCAGTTGTATAGAACGGTTGGAATTAAATATTTGAGAAAAGTTACGAGATCTATGAGGCCTATTGCTATTCCTGTGGGGGATCTTGGGATTGTGGATCGGGATATTAAAATGAATTATTTGAATTCTTTGATGATTTCTGTGGTTAATACTTTAGTAATGTCTCAAGACTTGGGGTTGTAAATTTAATAGTTTTTAATGTTTTCATATCTACTTATGTGCAATTTTTCATTGAAACAGATTCTTCCTTTTGTTCTTGTTCTTCTTGTCGAGACTGGAGGCAAATAATAAAGTATGTAACGACTGTTGTCACAACCTATATATTGTTTAAGTATAAATGCAATTATTTAACTTTCAACATAATTAATTATTATTCAGTATTTTTTATTATTAACTTACATTCCATAAAAGCGGGTACGTAATAGTAAATATGTTACTTCCTCTAATTCCAACGTCTCGAGTCCTAAGTTCCCCCATCACCAAATTTAATTGATCCATTGAAACTTCTCTTCGATTTTCATCTTTTGCCAACCAAGTTTTTAACGTTTCCAACTTTAAATTAGAGAAAATTTTAAAATAAATTAGGTTTTACATTAATTTGATGTTTCTTTTTAAACTTGATCAAACCTTATCACAAGCATCTGCAGAAAGTAGAAATGTACAACCAGAATTCCCAATGAAAAATAGCAACTGAATCTTCATATTAACGTCTTTGGTCACCAAAATGCTATCCAAACCTGTCGCATGATAAAGTAAAGTGTTTGCCAAATACATGGTCACCATGGACCCAAAAGCTTCATTTACCAATTGACATAATTCCCGGATACTTTGATAATATTGATAAACTTCTTGCCAAGAAAGCTTATCATTTTTGGTTATCAGCTCAGTTTTCTTCTTATTTAAACTGTCAGCAATTACAGCTACAGCAGCAGCAGAAGGACTAGGCTTACTATTTAAATTATCTTTAAAGTTACTTGAAACTTTATTAAGTTTCATGTCCATTTTCAAATTTCTGGAAAATTGTTTAGCTGCTGTCCAGACAGTTAAAATGCCAAATAACAGACACATATCCGGGTAGTAACCAATAATCGCTCTCTGAATATTAGCAAGCCCTCCAAAAACTGCTAAAATATAGTCAAAAGTAGTTAATTGGTCAGGTTCTAAAATTTTGTGGCTTTCAGTTACATTATTTGTTATGAAGAAGGCATAACGAGCTCCAGACACTAAACGTCTATTCCAAATAGTTTCATTCCAGGTGGAATACGGAGCCAGTAGAACTTTCCAGATGCAATTGTACAGAGCCATAACCGTAAAAATTAGACAGATGAGAAAAATTGTAGATTTCCTTTGAATCTAAATAATTAAAACTATAATTAATTGAAATATTTTATAGGCTTTCAATCAAGCTATTCTAAAATGCTTTACACGAAGGATTCCATTCGGCAGAGTTTCCCTTTCGCTTTGAACAAAATTAACAACTTCCAGAAACTTTTGCTGATTTAATAAGAATTGTTTCATAGTCAACACTTGAAAGCCATTTATAAAAATTGTTTCAAGCAGTTCAAAATATTTTAATGGACTTGTATTGTCAATGGAGGTAATACTTTTATGTATTTTTCTTAGATCGGCAATTACGTAAAGAACTGTTAATACATTCAAAACTGCGTAAATTAACAGTTGATGGATTCTTTTTCGGGTTGTAAAAGATACGGAATTTTCTTCTCGAATGAAACGAAATGGGCAACAAAATAGGAAAAATGCGCAATCAAAATAAACTATTAAGAAATTAGTTAATCTGTGATTTTGCTTTTGATCCATTTCGGAAATATTAGATAAAAATTCTTTGCTGTTTTGATGCATTTTTTTACTGCAAATAAAAATATTTGCTAAAGAAGTGAAATGACTATGAATTATACTAACTCAAAATGATATAAACTTTTTTAATGTTTGAATGACCACACACAACTTATTGATTATTTTCAAGAAAAACATGGTAGAAAGCACAATCAACAATAACATTTGTGTGAGAAACTGTAAATAACCGTTATTAAATAGATGATAACTAGTTAAAGCCAAATTATAATGATGTTTATAGTAAAATAACTTATTATGACAAATAAGCGTATTAAATTAGACTTTCATAAAAAAACTACATAAAGCTGACATCCTCTAATTATATAATAAACTAGTAAATACTCGCTAATATTTATTGATTTTTGTATTAAACCACCCACGTCCCACATATTACAACATAAATGCTAAGAAGCGTGCCTACCTCAAGAAACCTTGGAACTGAAGGAATTCACATTACTTCAGTAATACATTTTTAAATGGAAAATACATAGTTTTATTGAACTTGAAATTTAGCCAAAGAATAACAAACGAGTTTTACAGATTTAGATTCTTGTGCAGTTTTCTGGAATTATGGTTTGTTGCAACTTCTGATTTTCTTCGTCATGACGAGCTTGGAGGCAAATTATAAAATACGTGATGATAGTCGTCAACATCTGAAATAAAAGTAAGAATGCATGAAACAAGATTCTAAATAATTAATGGTATGAAATGATTATTTAGAATTTGACTTTATCATACATTCCAAAGCAGAGGATATGTAATTGTGAATATATTACTTCCACGAATCCCAATTTCTCGAGCTTTTATTTCCCCTAACACGATATAAATCTGGTCTGACGGTATATTTTCTCTGTTTTCGTCTTTTCTGAGCCAGTACTTCAGAGTATCTAACTGTATCAATAAAACATAAAATGAAATTATAATGTCTTAAGTTAATTGTAATTAAAGTATTTCATAATAATTACCTGAGTGCAAGTATCTGCGGCCAGTAAAAACATGCAAGTAGAGCTAACAATGAAGAAGAGTAGTCTTATCTGAATTCTGAGACTTGTTGAAACCAAAACTGCATCCATTCCTGTCGCATGGAACAATAAACTATTTCCCAAATAAATTGTGAACAATGAGCCAAACGCTTTGTTTATCATTTCATAAAGTTCACGTAAAGACTGATAAGCATAATAGATCTCTGGCCATTTTATGGTTTTTGCTGGCCAATTGCTGGTGTCCATCACTGGAAATTTTACTTTAAAAAATAACAAATCTTTTACTGGAGACAGTTGAGAAGTCCAAGTTTTCTTGTAGGCGGATGCTTTTAAATCGGTTTTTAAGTGCTCAGCTAACTGATAAGCAACTGTCCATGATGTTAACATGGCAAATAATAAAATTAGATCGGGGTAAAATCCGAGAACAAAACTTTCAACAATTGTAAATCCTGCTATTATTGCCAAAAAATAATCCAAATTTGAGAGGTCATCAAGTTCAACGATTTTTCGACTTTCGGTAACGTTCACAAGATAAAACATGTAGCGACCGTAGGAAACCAACTTCCGGTTCCAAATCGTCTTATTCCAGGAGTTATAAGGAGCAAATATCGATTTCCAGATGACCTCGTAAAGTGACATCACAGCAAATATTGTGCATATAAAACGGCTAAAGTTTTTATGTTGGACCTTTAAATTTCAAAACAGTTAGTTTTAAATCAGTTATTAATCGGTCGCTCAACCTTATTGTTATCTAATTTACCTTTATATTTTGACCTTTGGGCATATAATTGTTTTCAATCCATCTCAAATAGTTTACTATTGACAGAAACCTTTCTTGTTGAAACCAAAACTTTTTCAGAGTAATTACTTGAAAGGAAATTGAGAAAAATGATCCCAAAATTTCAAAATAGTTAATTGCTGAAGCATTGTCCCCGTTAATATCCGGCAATATTCCTCTCAAATCCGTAAATAAGGAATATATTCCCAAAATGTTTATCACCGCACATATTACCATATGAAATACATTCTTTCTAATTGTAAAGTAACGGTAAAAACTGCCATTAGTTGAGACGTTACTTACTAGACGAAAAGGACTACAAAAAAGTAGAAAAGCAAAATCAAAGTAAATTACGAGAAAATTGGTGGTAGAGCTGGAATTTTTGGAAATGCAAATTACTTTATTGCTTTGGTAAGTGCTTTGATTCGGGTAATTTAAAGGAAAAATTGGGACAGAAGTGGAAGATGAGGTTGAAAGAAGTTTAGAAAAACTTTGTTGAAAACGTTTCCTGTTTGTTAGAGGCATGTCCAATTCCTATTTCTTAGCGTTTCTTCATAATTGTTAGTAAAGATTTACTAACATGCAGTCTAGCTATTATTTGGCTAGGGCTAGGGCCATTATCTGGAAACGTGCAGTTGATTTGGCACTTTGGCACCAACCGTATTGTACGAAATAATTGGCCAATTTGTATTCAAAACTATCAGGCAAAAAAGTAGTGAATGTTAAATAAATAAATAAACATTTGGTATTGTTGCTTTCCAGTCTAGAAGTAAAGTAACGGTGATAGATTATTTCATTATGGAACTTTGGTCGTTAAATACACAATGTCCTGAATGTATTTCACAGGAACGAGATGACTGATTAGTCATCTCGTATTGACTCGTCATTGACTGAAATCAATTTATGCACATGCACTTGATACAAAAGAATAAATTATTAGGTTTCTGACGGGTTCAGCACATGTTTTATGTATGACCACAAGGCAGGCAGCACGTGTCAAAGTTTAAAGTTTAAATGTAACCGTTAATGATATAAAAATCAATGAAAACCATTTTCTTTTGCTTATTTACTATGTTAACGGTATTTTAATATCTTTGTGAATCGGAATTAAGTATAATTGTAAACTAACATGTTCATAAATGTAAACCAAGTTGTTCCGTCGTTAAGATTTCATGATACCTGGAGCGGCGCTATCTTCTTGTTGCCGTGTCTGAAGACAAATGATGAAATATGTGACCACTGTTGACAGTATCTAATTACAATTTTAATGATAGTAAATATTATTGTAAGCATGTTTTGTACTATCAGGTCCATCATTTTAGCTAGTTAAAAAAGTTAATATTTTTTGCATACATTCCATAAGACGGGATACGTAACCGTGAAAATATTACTCCCACGAATCCCAACAGCATGACTTTGTAGCTCATTTAAAACCATGTTTAATTGATCCAGAGGGATTTCTCGTCTATTTTCATCAATTGCCAGCCATCTTTTTAATGTTTCCACCTGTAAGTTTACAAATCATGTAAATATATACCTTTCAATGCTCTTTTATATCTCATGTTTTTAACTTTCTTTGAGCATACCTGATTACAGGAGTCCGCTGCCAACAAAAATGAAAACACTGAAGTCACAATAAAAAATAACATGCGAATTCTCTTCGACTGGTCAGTAACTACAAGAATGTCATCCAAACATGTCGACTGATACAATAAGGAATTTGCTAAATAAACGAACATCATCGACCCACAAGCTTCATTAATTAACTGACAAAGTTCACGAATACAGCAATAATTTACATAAACGTCCTTCCAATTTTCTGGCTTATTCGTTTTCTTATTCGCTGAAAAGATATCCCAAGGGAGAGATCTCCTATTTTCATCTTTATTAAGTCGATTTGCAAATGCTTTTGAAGCTGTCCAAACTGTTAAGCTTGCGAATAACATAGTTAGATCGATAAAATACGCTAAAATGAATCTACTGACATAGCCGATTCCAATAATAAACGCAAGAAAGGTGTCAAACCCAGATATGTTCTGGGGTTGTGGAAAGGATAAGATTTTATCACTTTCTGTTAGATTTTTTATGAAAAATGCAAATTGGGCAAATGATACAAGCTCAATATTCCAAATGGATTTATTCCAGGTTGTGGCAGGAGCAAGAAGAACTTTCCAGATGACTTCGTATAAAGCCATTACAGCAAATATTATGCAAATTAGTTGACTGAAGATTTTCCATTGAATCTGTGGAAAATAATCAGTTGTAAAATTAAAATGGCTTATTTCATAATAAAAATTTCAGATAATGCTTACCTTAAATGTTCCACGTGTCAAAATATTTTCATGGCGTTTTATAAAATTCATCACGTCTAGAAACTCATCTTGATTTAACCAAAATCTCTTGAGTGCCAAAATTTGAAATAATGTAGTAAAAGCCATTGCAAGAATTCCAAAATATGAAGCTGGACTTTGTTGACTGCTATTTGCTTCATTTCCTATGAAATTGTAAACCATTCTTCTAAGGCTTGTTATCCGAGTAAATATTCCTAAAATGTTAAAAATTGCACATATTGCCATTTGTGGCAATCGCCTTTTAACAATGAAATTTTGATTCTGATTATCTATAACAAAGTGGAAAGGTGAGCAGAACAAAATATATGAAAAATTGAAGTAAACTGTGAGAAAATTTGTGAGACAGCTATTTTTATTAGGATTCCGTTCTAAATCGATGGGGACCTTTAAGGGAGATGAACTATTTACAAAATTTTGAAGTTGTTTCTTACAAACTGTCATTGTGTATTTACGATAATGGAATATTAATAAAATGTCTGAAAATTTCATTTTCTAACTCCCGTCTAAAGTAAATGACAAACTTTGCATTATGGTATGGCATACCATCAAGTATTTACTCATACCATCAAGTTTTTGTAAATTTAACGTTGATTAATACGTTTGCCCAGATGTGTATACATAGAAGTCTAACAAGCAAACAAACAATTAAAAACTTTAGTAAGTTTGTGTATTTTCTTATCTTTAAACTGGCAGGTGCTGTTAGAAATCAAGCGATATTTTTTTTGTATTAAAATGATAATGTAAAAAGAGCAAGCACACTGGCAAAATAGTAAAGTTTAGTTGATAAAACAGTATTATCAAGGTTCCTCAGATCTGGATGCATTATGCACAAACGCATAAGCGTATCATGTTTTATTATTTAAAATTAACTGGGTGCAAGAAAAGGGAGATTGGTAATTATTGGCAGAGCAGGGCCGTCCGACTTGGAAACAAATGGCAATTTAAGCATATGCTGTCGCAAGTTGAATTGCCCCATTTTTTCCCATTAGCAGCCCGGCGAGGATTTTTTTTTAAATTATGGAAAATTCCGATGGACAAAAAAAAATTGTCAGAGCTTGGGGTCATTAAAAAATTTTAATTATTTTTTGAAATTAAAAATTAAAATTTAGTATACCTACGGAA
>JAQFYG010004261.1:0-11257 GCA_034694325.1 Entomobrya corticalis | reverse complement strand
AAATCATGAAATTATTTTTATTAGCAAAAGAATACGCCGATTAATTAGATTGAACAATTTAAGTCAGCTGCTTTAAAACATTTTGTACTAAAGTAACAAATCCAATAGATCATGAATGAATACAAAATACAATGAAAAATTTATCTAAACATGGAAAAAATATACATATTACACCGGGTAAGGGCAAAGGGTAGCTAGTAGTTTGTTTTGTTTGATTGCGGATAATTATTTGGCGAGACAAAAACTATAAAAACTATGATTGTAAAATGGATAGAAATATTCATTGACACTGAAAATGTATGCACGGAATAATTAAGACAGGTTTTTCATAAGTTTTTACTACGCACATACCTACGCATAGAGAGGAAACCGTTACTGTTTAGGTATTTATTTCGTAAATGACAGACAGACAGATACCAGCAACAAAAACAGTGGGAAATAGAATGACAAGGTTTAAGTTTGAGTCGAGTCCAACCAAGTCCAAATTTGGAAATAATAAAAAAGTAGAGATCTCAATGACATAATGTTCTTGGCATTTGATATGAAAAGAGAGAAGAATTCAAGAACTTTATTTAAATCAACTTTTGACGTTTTCAATTTAAAAATAAAATTAAGTTTGCTTTATGGTTTACTATTAATAATAAGAGCAGCTAATTTGAGATGAAGTATATTAACTTAATGGGAAGCTGCATACTTCAAAATGGTAATTTTATTTTTGGTCGTGCGAAACGAAAATCAATTCAAGATGATAAAGCCTAAGACAGAACACAGTAACAACAACCAGTCTCGCTAAAATCTCTAAAAGTAAATACGTAAGTATAAGTGTAAGGTTAAACCGCTTAATTGGTTCATTCACTTTCGTATTATAGCCTGAAGTAGTTTTTAAGAAAAGAAAAGCCAGTCATCGTGCTAAATATTGTAAAAAAAGAAAGAGTACATTTGGGAATACATAATGCCCCAAACATGCATTGTCGTCAAGTGGCGTATGTAACTTGGAAAGGAAGAAGGACACCGAAAGATGAAAATACATGTACAGAAAACAGGCACAGGTTGGTTCGCTATCGGTTGGAGACAAGACAGAGATGATGATGATGATAGTGGCCGGATAGTGCATAGAGATAAAAGAGATGATGGCGATGACGACGTGGGGAATTGGTGAATATTATGGTGAAGCAGAATCCCAGATATACCATAATATCATATCGACGCCAATTAACACTGCTGCCTACTACAGTGCCCGTAATTGTCTAAAAACTATAAAGTTTAACAGTTAAAAGTAGAAATTAATCTTTTACTTGTACATTTTCATTGTTCACTTTCCGCCCAAGGATTCTGTGGTATTCAATATTACATTTAGTCGTAAAATTCTGCATAAAATATATTTTTAAGGGCAGAAAAAATATAATTGTAGTTTCCTGCAAGCTTCAGATACCTCGTAAAATTTCTAGCTTTTTGACGCTCGTTACTAGTTATTATAAGAGACAGTGACGAAAAATCGGGTAGGGTTAATTTTCTCAGAAATAACCATATTTTTTCATACATGTGTGCATTCTTTGTGCATAATAATAGAAAGGTTGCACTTCATATCCACAAACACACACTAGCAATCATTTTCATGTTCACCAGTCATGATCATCGTCTCAGGGTGTGTGTAAACGTACCCAATTCTACTCATCGCAGCAATCATCATAATAAACATCAACATCAGCACTCTCTAATCTAAATCCAAGTTAAGCGGACGTACATACGTAATGCACATTTTTCTTGTGAAATTGTGTGCTGCTGTTACTGGCGCATCCATAAAAACGCCTCCTCATTGCATCCAGAGAGAATACAAGAAAAAAATATTATGCAGCAGCATCCTGTACCATTAGCATCGTCATCATCAGCAACTTGACTGACTGTTCTAAAACAAGCTCTGTTTCTCTCTCTCTCTCTCTGGAACTCTGAAAAGAAAATATATTTAAAGTATGCATATAATGCATTGCAATATAGGTAAAATTATGAGCAGAATGCACAAAACAACGTTGGCTGCTCACCATTCTCTCGCACGAAAACTATAATTAGACTACACATTTTGAAATTATACATCATGATGGTGATGATGGGGATGATGAGGATTTTTATGTGACGGTGATGGACTATATGGGTATATCCCTATCTTTTGTACATCATCTCTTCATGATTATCGCAAAATGTGTATGTTTATCGTATCATCTTGGATCATGTCCACATAGTCACAGCAGTGCCCGTCTAGAATTTTTTAGACTGTCTGTGTCCTCTGCTTACTATTTTACCCAATATATCTTGCTGTTCTCGGTTGACTCGGTTCTCTTCTCTCTTTCTTTCTTCTATTTCTTGTTGTTAAGTCCAAAATCAAAAGAATGGTGAGAGTTGCTGCTAGCTGCCGTTGAAAATGGTTTGGTGTGAGAGGAGAAGAGTACAAAAGGATAATGCAAAAACAACGCAGAAAGAAACACAGACATCATCGTCATCATCATGATCTCGTAGTAGAGAGGAGAGAGTTGAGTTTACTTACTCCTACTCTTTCCTCCACTTCACGACATTCACTACTACTTACATACATACACAGCATACCTACATTCATGTTCTCTTCGACGCTGTTCCATTCCCCATATAGTTTTGTTTTCCGTTTTTCTAGCGAAAAGCTTATGAACCTATGCTTAGCAGAATAAAAAAAGAGTTGCATCCTCTTCTACTTCCACTACTCCGAATCCTTTAACAAAACTCTGGTGTTGTTGAGATGGAAGATTGCAAGGAAAAGGTAGAAAAAACGCTTGTAGTTTTTCTCTCTGTGTGGAGTAATGAAACTACTTTTGGTTTTCTTTTGTATGCGTTCTTTTTCGATGCTGCTGGTGATGATGTGCTCTTGTGATGGTAGTTAACTTTAATGTACCGACCAAAGCAATGTTGCTGTGCTGTATTATATAGCGAAAAGCTTTCAAAAGAGAAAAGCAGCTACTATACTAGTAGACTAGGGTGAAGGCAGGCTTTTGACTTTTCCGTGACGAAGCTCGTGATCTTCCGACACCACAGTGGTCAGAAAAGAGACGCTTCAATACTTGCAGTTAATAAGATAAAAAACTAACCGTGTTATTCATACAATTGGATTTCATTTCTCTAAATGTAATGCAATGCGGAATTAATTTAAAGATAAAATGCAATGTGCATTTACCTATTTGCCTGCATATATGTTTGCAGATGAAGATGTGCCTACTATTTATGTACTTTGGCTCGTATTTGTGTTAAATTGAAGATAATAATAAGCTTCTTTTCTCATATCTCTGAAAGATAAGCGTGTGTGAATATGTATTAAGAAATGTTTGATCGTGCCATTATTGTTACCTTCTAACAGTAGGTTCATTGGTTTTGGTGTGAGTGTACTCCATAGGTACATGGTACACACACATACTGTTTATGCATTTCAAAAGAAAATTATTAGCAGAGAAAAAGGAACTGCATGACTGCATCGAGAAGGCTTGTTAAAGAAAGAGAAGGGAAAGAAGGTATTATATGTACCTGGAAATTCACGTATTTATGCAAGCGAAACTATCTACAAACATTATATTTTTCTCACGAAAAAATGAAATGAATGCTAGTAGGAGCAGCAAGAGCATAAAGTGAGGCGTATGCAGTACCTACGGATTCTCGTTAACTCTTAGGTATAGCTTAATAGATAGTTAGGTATATGTTTCTCCTTTTGTTATCAATAAGACAGGTATGAGTGTATATCTATACAAATAAATGCAAGAGTTTATAAATAAAAATGTACTTTCTGCATTCATTCATCCCTATAGTTAGAGAGAGATAGAAAGATTATAAATGTATGTATTTACCTATGCACTGCTTTGCAATATATTATTTTCTTGTAGATAGAAATTGTAGATACGGAAGGCAGAGATGTATTTTCTTTATAATATTCAATATCCTTCGGTGTGTTATGAGAAAAAAGAGAGCGTTATTGTTGCTAGACTAATATTGTCCTCTATGCGCTCTACCGAACTTACTCACAGTGACATCGCAAAATATTGTAGGTAGTAGGCTCTAGAAGTAGAACTCTACTTGTTCTCGCCGTCTTTTCATGTTTATCCAGCAACATCATCATCATCTCTTTGCGATGCATGGATCTTCTCTCGTTGAAAGTTGTTTTTCTTCATATGCTGGCTTATGCTACTTCTTCTCTGACTTATTGTCGGCTGTATTGCAACTTGCTTGCTGTTCTAGACATATTCGATAGAAATACTGTCCCTGTGTCCTTCTCCTTCTGTTGCTGCTGCTGTGATTCCAATGAACTGTTCAGCTCACTGACAATGAGACCGTAAGACGTACCAGCTTTCAAGCGTAGAAAAAATCTTTGCTTATAATGATTTTGGTGTAGATGTAAATGTGAATAATATCATGCATGCAAGCATGCATCTTTGTATGGGATTTATAACTTCTTGTGTATGTCTCAGACTGAATGTGAAATATATAAATCAAATTAGAATAGCTTATTAGCATTGTTGTACCAGTATGTAGGTATATATTATGCTTTCTTACTCTTCTTTACATCTCAGAGTCGACTTAATTTTACATTGCTTCGGGAAGAGAGAAAAAATTATTACACATGTTAAATAAGTAAGTAGCTAGGTATACCTTTTTCGTCTCGCTTGCAGAAGTTCAAAAGATGCTCTGCTCTGTTCACTCACTCTTGCCAGTCAGCCAGCCAACTCTTTTTAAAAAGTTTACAATCTGAATATATACATTGGAAACACAAATATATTGTGGTTGTGGTAGTAGGTATGGAGGGACAGAACACATTATCCTTCTTTTTATCCATATCCACCAAAACTTAGATGTGGTTCTATTCTATTTTCTATGCACCTACTTCTGCATTCTACTCTGTAACAACAGAGTAAAGTATCAGTGAAGCGGTATAATATATTTGTATTTTCAGTGCAAACTATAACTACCTTAAATGTTGAATGTATGTATATATATTTTATAACATTATGTCTGAGTTTTCTTTTGAATTTTATACCTATGCAGTATTTTTGGTAGAATCAAATACACAAAATGCATACAGAGTGAGAGCATACTCCTTCCATCCATCCACAATAATAATCTACTCCTGCTTCAAAATTCTACACTCAACATACAGTTTGAGTTTACACTTTTGCAGAAACAGTTTGCTTTGAGAGAGTCTCTCGAACGACTTTTGTGAGGAGCTCGTTCACAGGCTGATGTGTTACCGAGAGCAATGCCTCCTTAGTGTGATGCGCAATGGAAAGAGTGGAACCAGTGGATGTTGAGCTCATAACGAGTTGTTAGCTTGGTGAGGATAGGAGGAAATCGTGGAGGGGCGGTTGGTGGTAACCATCAGGCATCCTCGTTACAACTCTGTTACCAAGTTGTGAGGGATGCTATGACGTTGTTGAGCCCGTCTGGGGTTGTCTTGGGTGTGCTGGGTGGCAGTTGCCAGGCCATTTACATCCTTTCTACGCACATCAAAACAGACTAAGTTGAACCATCTTTCGGGCGAACGAACGCTAGCAACAGAATACCATCAAAAAAGTATAGAAGCATAACAAGCTTATCCATAAAAGTATACACACAAAACAAAATGCTATATTTATATTTAACTATAATATGCTGCTCTATATCTTCATACTATTTTATATGAAAATATATATGCATCTATTTAGCTGGGTCTCTCCGATGTCGTCGTCGTTTGCTTCATCTTGGTAGCTAGGTAGAAAACTATTGTGTAGAAAAAGACTGAAGCATTATTGGGAAGCCTAGAGAGTAGTCATAATAATATTCATTTATAGTTTATATCAAGAAGTTTTCATGTTATATACTCAAGTCTGCATTCTGAATTGGATACTAGGCTTTAGTGCAACAATATCGATATGCGAGCCAGGTCGCTGCTGCTGATTTAATGTCCCAACAACAAAATTTTTACTCCTGAAAATAAAGAAAATCAGTGAAACAATACGTATTAATTAGTAAAATATCACAGCAGTTAACAGTTGATTGTGCGTTTATGAGTTGAATAATAATATTCAGTTTGGAGGTTTCTAATGATTCCGTTTTTAATGAAGAAAAGTGGAGGAAGTCGTTGTTGGCTGTGGTGGTGTTGATTGTGAGAAGTAAACTTCTTTACTAAAAGTTCATCAGCTGTTTCATTGGATCTCGTGTATTAGGTATTGTTGATGGAAAGTGTAATTAATTACACTAATTTACTCCAGATAATACATCTGGACAGTTGCACTGACTATAATTTGAAACTACGTTCCGGGTGCTTTTCCAAGAATCAAAATATACGTAGAAAAATATTGCTACTGTGAAAAAAAGACTGCCACACTCACCCGTGCATGCATTTAAAATAATTTTCTTTTGAAATTATGATTCTAATTAAAGTTAGAAAAGTGTTTAATATGTAATTAAGTGCTTGCTACAAATTACTACCACGTTTTTGTGTTCATATAATCGCCAGGAGGAGATTTTCTGCTGGTTTAAAAATAAAGACTGGGCTAGTGTTTTGTGTCTGCAAGACAGCTGTGGTGAAAGGACGCGTGTGATATGTGCATATACATACATGCATAAATGCACGGAAAGTTTGCAATTTTGCAAGATGTTGATGATATCATTGAAATAATGATAGTTTAAAATTTGCAAACATTCATATGGTTGTGTTTTTATGTGATAGAGAGAAAGCATCATGCACAAACTCACTAATTTTTGAATTATCATTTTTTTAAAGATCACGATTTCAGGGAAAATTGAGTTCAGTGAGAAAGAAGAAAGGACAATTTTGTGGTGTGTTTATATTAAATCCAAGAAACGATATTAAAAATTAGAATAATCGTGTACGTGTAACTATCAATTCAATTTCAATACTGTAATAAACATCGAGGTAAATGCTAGTCATTTAAAATTTAAAATAGCACTTCTATGTTATTTAAATTAAGATAAGTTGGAAAATATCGTTCATTGGAAAACGTGTTACTTCTTGTGTGTATGTGCAATTATAAATTTAAAAAAGTCAATTAAAATTTTAAAGGAATTCTTCCGGATACAGGTTAGTAAAAGAGATGAATTACATTATCGTATAACTCGTCAGCGTTACAAATTCTATTTTGATGCAAGAATGTTGCTAAAATTGAGTGTTTTCCGGTTTTGTGGAAATGCTAATGATCTTGCTTCTTCCGCCTTCGTTTATCATATGCCTACCACAACAATTTACGAGCTCAAAGCGACAGTAGTTTTGAAGTTGAATTTTGTCTGCATAAATAACTTACTTTTAGCGTACATCATACATACATAACGTTAATTTAAAACTTATATTAAGATAAACGATATATACATAAACTGTCTGTTCAGTTCAATTTGGTAGTAGTGCTGGTGAGCAAATGGAGTTTTTACCCAAAAAAATTGTTGATAAAACTTGCTTTTGTCTTTCTGGTAAAAATTAAATGGATTTTTTCGTGAAATTTCCGTGTTGCTGTACAGCTATAGAATGAAAGAACGGCTTTGTTTGAATTTACTAATTATAAAAGTTTTTGTTTTCTTATTTTGTCAGTGTCATGTTATTTTCTGTTTCTCCATTTTTATGTGTACAAACTAGTACAAAGATATTATACAGGCGGAACTTGTTTGTCTGGATTTTCAATGAATGCATGTTTTCTGTGAACCCAATGTCTATTTTTAACATACAATTTTGTGTAGAAGATATTTTCTGTGAAAGGAGCAATTGATTTTTTATCAAAACACTCAAACATGCGACGCTAGCAGACGGGCATTGCATTGCATTTGTGCAAAACGTTTGGGCACTGAGTACCGCTGCTGCTGTTATAACCGTGTGATCTGTGATCTGATCCGTTTGCATAATACTATCATGTGTTGCGTAGCCTAAACTGTATACGGAAGGGTTGAATGTCATGTCACATGTTTGGATCTTTCGGATGAATGATCTATCATCATCAGTTCTCCTGGTTCACAATTTTCTTGTTTAAAGTACATGCATTTACCATTATATGATGAATGGGTACAAATTCCTTTTTTATATAGCTTATTCGTCTGGGAAGGAAGCGAAAATATTTTCCCCGCTACTCAGACCACCCTTTTAATTTTTGATCATTTAAAAAATGTACCGTCAAATAATTTTAGTGAGAAGGGATTCCGGTTTGGTTTTCTGCAAACGAAATGAATTAGATGAAAATGAATGAAATTCTCATGAACCGAAACCCTCAATTGAACGCTTAAAACCAGAAAAGCGATCAATGACTTTTGAATGAAATTCTTGCATATGAAATCATACATTTTTAGTGAGTGAACTGCA
The DNA here is from genome assembly GCA_034694325.1 of Entomobrya corticalis. Classification (NCBI taxonomy): domain Eukaryota; kingdom Metazoa; phylum Arthropoda; class Collembola; order Entomobryomorpha; family Entomobryidae; genus Entomobrya; species Entomobrya corticalis. The sequence continues at coordinate 2,913 of JAQFYG010004261.1, read as the reverse complement.
TTGCTGTTGCTTCTCTTCGAAAAAAGACCAAAACCTCTTTGAAGATCAGGTTTGCAGATCTGTTAAAGATAATGATAATGTGGCCAGGTATGGTATGTGCCTTGCATACACAGTTGTACAACAAACTTTAACTTGTATAATTACTATTTCTCTCCTCATCTCTTTATACTACATTTGCCGGTCGAAAATTGTAATTCTTAATATTAAGCTTATTGATCATCTTAAGTCTGATGAATTTGATGATATAATGCCACTTGCTTGAAGCAAAAAAAGCCGCTTCATATAATATGCCTTCTGCAGTTACCGATTGTACCAAACCAATACAAAGTTGAATGTACGTACATAACTACATATACATACCTTGATTTCATTATTAATACAAAGATGTATTCGCTCACAACAGATTCGTTTGCATAGGTAATACACCTTGACGCGACGTACTAATGATAATACACGTTAATATGTATGGTAATTGTGAATTTGAGTTGTTGTGTTCCATTCTATCCTCATCCAAATCCAGAGTTTGCTCATCATCATAATGAAATAGAACGTAAATACGTTATATTGTATGTGTACTTTGTACTCATCGGCTACTTACTTACTAATATTATCTTGAATTTTAAGTACGTGTGTTTAAGAAAGATGCGCAATATTGCTGATGTGATGAGCTTACTTCTACTTTACTGTTGCTCCGCCACCACCATGGCTATGCTGAAAATCGTTATCATGATAAGAACAAGTTTTTTACAGATAGCGTGGTGTGGTGGTGGTTATGGTAGTGTCTTCTTTTGTGACGGACTGCCGGAGTGGATGAGACCATGATTATTATTATTATTCTAGTAGATTTTATATACAAAGTCCTGTCTTGAGTTTATGACGCACGTCAAAGTTCAAGGTACTCTCAAGGTTGTATACGCTGAAGAATAAGAGAGGGAACTATAGCATGTTGAAGTAGCTTGTTTATCATCTCAAGTCAGTCATAATATAATTTTGTAAGCTTGATGAAAGTGGCGTTTATCAAGAATTCAACAACCACAAAAACAGCTTACGTACAAAATTGGTGTTTTTCATTTTTGGTAATGAAATAACAAATTTGAAGTGATACTATATGAGAGAACGCACATGACCATCGTCATAAAATGAACGTTTTTATTCCAACGCTACTTAATTTACTTGGAAATTTGAATCGTTTTTGGCTTGTACTCCATAAGCATCAATAGGATAACAATAGTGAGGTGGATAGAAAAGTATTCAGAGAGAGGAGGTGATGTAAGGAAGATGAATCACAACACAACAAATAGTTGTCAGATGAATATTCTAGTAAGCTTAGCTTTGTCTTTTTTGTAATTGTAATGTATGAATCAGCTAGGTTTTTATCAAGTCACAAGCAAAGTCATGATACAACGTAGTTTACAGAGCACGAATGACGATGATGAAAATGATCGTCCTCAACAACAAGCATGATCACATTTGTTGCAGGATCTCCTCATCTTCATCATTCTGATCATCGCATTTCTGTAATTCTGTTTGCCACGTAGAGCGTCTGGTCTGCTGACTGTTTGCATAATATTATTCGTTTTTGTATGGAATGGAGTTTGTTGGCTGTATTACGACTGCTGCGGAAAATTAGAGATAGTGATGATGATGGAGTGGTGAGTGGAGTGCATGCTTCCTTCGTTCGTAGAAATGTTTTAGGTACTCTGGATGTGGTGGATTGAATGTATGAACCGATGGTCGTGGTGGCGTGCATATGTTTGCGATATTTTTTCGCTGCGATCTGGTGATGATGATGAAGGAAGGAGTAGGTTATGGACACGAGAGTCACTCGCTGGCTCCACACAGTGCATGTCTCTTGCCGATATTATGTGCTATCGTCTTTTATGTATGTGTGATCGAAAAAGGAAGAGGTGTGATTTTGGTTCTGATTCTATTGTCATTTCGTTTCGCATTTTTTATTGCTGTTGTTCATATTAGTCGTACGTTTCTACTTTCACTTCTCATCCAGCGTTTATTTTTGCACTTGATATGGGAGATTGTGCCTAATGCACATGTTTTATTTGGGAAATTCCATGCATGTCATGAATCAAAATATTCCATTCATTATCCTTCTATTTAGTCTGTATTCTGTAAAGACGTAAACAAGCATCCATATTTTGTATTTAGGCATATTAGGAATGAAAGCAATTTGATGAGTAAAGGCGTTGTCAAATCTTTTGAAATTTTGAAAACAAAAACAAGTAGGAAATTTGAAAGTTTTCCCAGTGTCTACTACGAATAGGAGTTTTGAATTGTGTGTAGTGTGTACTATGCGAAAACAAACATAATAACATAAATCAAAGTGCTTTTATTTATTTGCAGTTTTCAAACGGAGATGTGCACCCTTCCCCACTGCCACGCGTCTAATAAGTCAAGTACATAGACGTCAACATTGTGGAATTGATTTAAAAACATTAGCCACTCGAATCCCCGGCAAAGATTCCCTAGTCAGTTTTAATGGAAAACTATTGTTGTTTGACATTAGAAATCTTACTCAAGCTTTATTAGAAATTCGCTGAACATTCTGTCTGAAGTGGCAACGGTAACCAGTTAATAAGTGCTACTAAAACTAAAGTGACACAATTTAAACTACATTTTTAAAAGTGTACAAGGCTATAAATGTTCCATTGAAAAACATTTCCACTTCCGTAATATTTTGAACAGTTTGGTAGCAAGCTCGCCGAAAGTGCATAAGTGAAATCATATATAGGTAGTGTCGAACGTTTTGATCGGTCACGCAAATGATTCCATGGTTGTGCTGACCGTGGATAACCACAGCACCATTTTGGTGCACGCCAAAGGGCCCGACATGTGGCATACTAAAAATCATGGAATCATGGAAGTAGAAGTGGAAAACAAAAATAAAGGTATGATGAC
>JAQFYG010004260.1:0-11259 GCA_034694325.1 Entomobrya corticalis | reverse complement strand
TCGACATAAAATATTGCCAAGCACAGTTCTAGATTCAGGTGGAAAGACGAAATCTAGTGCAATATTATTAAGATCCACTTTTAATAAAGAAGTGGGAATTGCTGGAAATGCGGCAAATGTAAGAACAAATGATGCTCCAGTGAGTAGTATTCCCAACAAGTCACCATTACCATGCTTCAAAAAATGTCGAATTTCTAAAACGAAAGAATAATTAAACATTAGTGGCACATAACATTATTATTAAGCAAACTGCATAAAATTAAATTTAAAAGTACCTTTAATAAACTCATAAATAAACTCTCGAAAACTGTTTACCACTCTTTGTTTACCATTCACTAAAAGCAATTCGCGATACAAAAATTCGTATCCGTAGTTTGCAAACTCTGTAATTGCAAACCTATCAACAAAAGTAACATAAATTAAACCAATGATAAGGAAATGAAGAATCCACAGGATAATGGTAAGAAATAAGGTGTCATGGCTAACAGAATTTGAATCCGTGCCAAATTTTGCAATAACGTAAGTGCAGACGCCAAATGCTAAGAGTAAAGATATCTCTGCAAATATATTTATCAAGTTGTAGGGCGTCAAAACATCTTTAAAATTGGGAACGCAGGTGTACTTTCCTGCTTTTAAATCCCAAATAAATATATATCTTGAGCTTAGCTTGTTTGAAATAAACGACTGCAGTTGCACATTATAAAAACTTAGGTGCATTGAGTGGGGCATTTTGGGATATGAATTGTATTTTGTGAAATAAGTGTGTTGTCTGCAGAATATAGTTGGCTTATGGCGTCAGTAATAATACGTGTGCAAATACTTCACGTAAAGACTATATTAGATGTATCAGTAGAATTTTTTAATTTTTTAAATATTTTGTTAAATGATAAAATAAATTCAAAAAATCCGGAATTAAACTTTATTATGTATAAAATAAATAAGATTAGGGAATAAATTAGAATAAAGTAAAATAAAAAACCGATTTTATGAAATACTTAAATTTTGCACTCTGTGGGTAATTTGTAACTAGAGCGGGTTAATATTGATGAAATAACTCAATGAGATTTAAACTAGCTTAGGTTTTTAGTGTTAAATAGGGAATCCGTATGTCTTGATTAAATAAAGGGAGAAGACATACAATAAGTTTGTTCAGTTTGCAGATGGGATTTTAGATTGAAAGTCTCTTGAATTTTGTCGTTTATTAGTAACGTTTTGTATAATACCGTTACAAAACAGGATCCTTATTATTTATACTACAACTGGTAAAACGGTGTACTAACAGGGGCATTTTGATATACAAAATCCATTTTGTATAAGACGTCTGTTGTCAGTAAAATATAGTTTTCGTATGACATCAACTATAATATATGTACACTTATCTTATGTAAAGGAATTATTTTCTACAAATTTACCATTTTAAAGACTGTGATTTATAAAATAAATAAATAAATTCAAAATAAAGATAAACAGTTTTAAAATAAAAACTAAAACTATGTGCAGAGACAGGCTTTTTTGTCATGAAAATGTTGCATAAATGCCAATAATATGTTATTGTATACAAAAATTGATATTGCTCAATTGCAGGCTACACCAATGTTTTAAAAAGATACTTTGGTAACCAATCTGACTAAACCATCTTATTAAAAATGTATATTTTTAAACCCCAGATAAAAAATAGTGTATGTTTTTCAAAATTTCATATAAAGGTAATACAATCCCTATCAATTGAATTTTCTAGTTTAATTTTTTAGCGCGTATTTTGTTGAAAAACAAGCCGTGAGTAAGTCACGGGAGAACAGCGAAGATAAGTTGCGTAATAAATGAAAATGAATCTTTAAATCCTAAAAGAAACGAATCTTCAAATCCAGAAACCCTGTTCCTATCGCATATTTCGATTTTACACATGGTGTTTAGACAAACGTTGACTGACTGGTATTGACTTGTATATATCAAAATATACTGTAAAACGTTTTTGAACTGTTCGACCTCTGTTGACTAATGGAGTAAGATTTAACATGTAGTGCTTTGACAAAACATGATCAACTTTGTCTCCTCTATCGAAGTATGAATAAAACTTTTTTCCCATGAGTCAACATGTGATCTTGTCTGACCTGCCGTTTCCAGTGTGGTTGGCTCAGAACGCTTAAAATCTCTAGTAATAAACCTTACAACGTAAGAAGTATACATACAAAGTTTAAGAATGATCATCGGTAAAACTGTTCAAGAGTTAGAGCGCAAACAGACAGACAGACAAACGGACTATATGTATAATTACGATTTGAAAACTCATCTTCGTAATAAATAAAACCAATATAAAAATTATTTCATAAAAACAATTTTTATGAAATAAGTACATCAAGGATAAAGTTCAGGAAAATAGATTTTTTTAAAGCTGCAATAGAGCTCAAATACAAAATTTTTTATGAAACAGCCGAGTCAAAATTGCTTAATCACGGAACAAACTAATGTTTCACCAAGGATACCTTGGTAACAATATGGATAAAACCACCGCATCAAAAATAGCTATCTATAAAACACTGATAATAACACAGCTTTCAATAAAAAAATAAACTTAAAAATACACGGATAAAAACAAGTTTTACTTTTAAAATGTTTTCATAAAAATAAATATTCATATTCAAAGCTTAAAAACAATTTATATAAAAACTCGAAAAAATTTCCATCAGTTGTAGATATAACACCACTTTATCATAAAAAATAAGCATGTTTAAAACCCTGGTAAAACACTTTTTATTTTGGAAAAACCGAATATCGATACAAAGCTTATAACAAAAAATTGTAAATAAGACAGGTTTTGGAAAATAGATCAAACCAGAACAATAACCGCTTTTATGATAATATAAAACAGACATTAATAAAACATGAATAAAAGTAAAGCTTACTCAGCCAAGTTTGCTTTGCTAAGACTTTTGGCTTATTTCCAGAGTGTGTCTGAAAAATAAACGCAATTTTACTCTAGTTACTATATTATATTGGGAAAATTACTTATATTTAGCATAACTTCCTTTATGACAAATTTCCAAAATCATAACAGCTTACGTAGCTGTTAGCCCAATCGCTTATAGCAGTTTTCGGACTTTTGGTGATAAAAATGACCATATACAAAATATAGGATGAAGTTTAATTGAAAGTCAGCGATAATAATTGCAGTCTAGTTAAAACACAAATTTTTAAAGAAATTTAAATATACTAAACATGCTTCTTTGGTATTATGTGTATTTTCTTAAGTAAAACGTAGTCTTAATGCATACATGACAATGAAACTTAATATAATAGATAACTTGCCTTTGATCAACCTTGTCCAAGGTTAATACGTTTCTGTTTATCAGCAGTCATGTAAGAGAAAGCGTAGGTGTGACTGAAACGATTTCTGTTTGGAATAAATCATTCTCGCGTCATTAAAGATTTACCGTTTAACTCCCGAAGAAAATAATTTGATTTGACTGGAAAATATTTTGGATCTCCAAAAGTCAGCAAACCTAGACAAACACATGCAAAGAAAGTGCAGTTGATGAGCACGTGATGGAATGTTTTAATCAAGGGCAAAACGTTAAAAAAACCATTTCTGGTGACTATATATTCTAATTTTTATTAAGCTTTCCATTTTAGGTGTTTAGAAATCTCTGGAAAAATTCTATTTTGATATTGAAACTTAGCAATGATGAAATGTTTTGGAATGAAATAATTAATTGAGTAAGTCAAAAATAATAAGAGATGGCATATATTTTAGAAAGTTAGTATTTTTAGAATAAAGCAAAACCCTCTAGCCATTTAGAAAATAGAAACTTTTGCATATTCCCAAGAGACTGACATGCGGCTTATTTTGTTATTGAGTTAGTCTGGACAAAAGCTTTTTAATGAAACTTAATACTCCAGGCCGACCAAGATGATGATGTTTTTTTGTTGTTCCGGCGGAAGAGAGCTGTAGAAATGTATGTATAAATACATAGCCCTTTGATCCACAGAAAGTGTTCTAATTAGCTGATCAATTAGCGGCTTAGTGATGATTAACAGCAATTCCTGTAATTCATGAATTTGGTCAAAAAATGTCTAAATTCTAAAAATATGAAAAATTTTTAAGTAAATACATTATTATCGAAACAGTTCACTAAAAGGTAAACAGTGATTTTACATTAAGTTAAATGGAAAAATCTGCTTTTACGACTGGTCCTTCAATTCACATTTAATCTGGAAAATAATTAAATATTTAGAATGACCGTGCTTTTTTTATTACAGTGATAAAAATTTCATCATCTGTCATCTATTTTTTAAGCATATTAAATCTCCTTTCTGTTGCCGGTTTAGCAAGCGATCAGGCAGCATACAGAAAATACATGTGTTTTTTTTCAATGCTTTGCTCTTCTCACCATTCCGTTTCGGGGCAAATAGTAGATACATGCTGTAAGCTTAAAGTAATGGATTCTTCTTTTCATCCGATGCGTTGCCCATGCTGCAGTTTTTGCGTATTATATTGGCTTACGATGCTTCAAAAGCTTTAATGAGTAAATTGTGAAAGGTTCATGTCCGCAGTTGATCATTATTTTACATTTTGTCAACCGCACATAATGGAGGCTTGAGCTTCATCGGGGATTAGTTCTCGAGATTTTAAATTCTTAACAGGAATTGCAATTAGTGCTTTCGTCATTTATCTAAATTCATAATATCCGGTAATGATGAAGTTAAAACTAATACATTTTAGTAGATTTATTTTGCCATGTTATCAATTAGTAAATTGTGTTTGTAACGAAAATGACGTGCTTGGAAATGTTTTTTGTTTATGATAAATTTTTTCAATCGGCAACATAACCACGTTTAATATTGGCCGGCAATTATTATGCTCGAGTTTTTACGAAGATTTGGTTTTTTGTTAAATGAGAATATTGCAAAGTTTGTAGACTCATGTGTCTCATAAATTGTGATGACGTCGTATCTTTCGTCAGAAATGAATTGTTTGGGTTATTTGCATGTGCTAATTTGCAGCTTAAGTGTTTTTTTTGATGCAACATAATTTATGTTGGTTAGTTGGTTGGTTATATTAATAAGCTAAATTAAGTTGTCGTATCTTTTCAAATACCACCATGAGCATTAAAAACGTGACAACTACTGGCAGATTTGCATACATGTACTTGTGTTAATATTTTATCAAAATGAGACTTGCTTTAACGTCGTAATGTAACTTGTTACAGAATCGATAAGATGTGTCTGGATGGGGCATGTGGGAATAAGAAATGTCTGGATGCGTACAATGAAGCAATTTACAGCACGGTATATTTCATTAGCTGAATATCGTAGACGACGTCAAATAAATATTTTGTAATCAGGCATCTGGAGAAGACAACGCTATATCAGTTAGCCGATAAACAGAGTAGCTTTAAATATATATTTTTTGCATCTTGAATCGTTTTTGAGTAAATTATATGTCTGGTTTATGTAAAAACTCAGACGGATCCTAAACGAGCACAATTGTTATTTTCGTTCTGAGCATTACACTTGTGCAATTTCAATTCGCAATTTGAAATACTTGATGTTGTGTATGAAATGAACTAACAAGCAACTAAGCACGTAATAGGACATGTGCCGTTTTATTTTTTGCGATTTTATTTACAATTGTTGTCTATTTTTCATTCTTTGAATCTTCATAACAAGATTTTTATGCATTTCGACGTTGGAGTTACAAATAAAGCAAACCCTTTTGTAAAAGCTGCACCACAAAACCCGGAAATTTCGTAGCTTTAGTTGCATTAACACTGTGAATTTTTGTGTTTATTCAAGTGTCAGGGAGTAAAGTGGCACTTCACAATGATATGGTGTTCTGATAAAAGAACCGTTGAGCACGGGTGGTATCTTCTTTTACTTGCTTTTTGGGTCCTTGAACTTGTTGATAGTTGGAAGAATATACGCTGAAACTTCCAGACGGCTTCAAATAATATTACTATGACATGACAAACACCTGCAAAGTTTGTTTCCGCTCTGACAACTCTATAGAATGAAACCAAAAGTGAAATGTTGAAAATTTTGACAGAAAAAATATATATGTATTTGGGTACAAGCGTTCAGAGTTTTGTTGTTTTTTACTTGTTTTGATGTTGTTCACATTAAATACTTCACGTAACAGCCCATTGTATAAATCGTTTCTAAGCAAAATATTATAACCGTCGAATAACTTATTGCTGGATTTGTCATATAGTTTTTGTGTTCGAAATTTTTTTATTATTGTCCATTTTTAACAAGTGTTTCATAGAATCTCTAAACATTCAATATTTTGACTAGCATGGCTGTTTAGTCATGATTGAGAACAAAAGAAGATCCATTTTGCCTAGAAGATGTGAACACAATTCGTTTTGCAACCAATGCCATATTACATGGGATTTTATTTTCATTGAAAAACTATTCATATGAATAAAAATTGTGATATAAATAAAGTCAAACTTCAAACAAAAAGGTATTTTGGGTTGTTGGGTACATTATGATGCAAAAACCCTTATCTAACAAACAATAACAAGCCGACTGCAAAATTAACAAAAACAAACATCAAAACTATATTGGATTTCTATTTGCAATCTGTATACTCAATGAACTATTATTTGCTCACATCTAGAAAACCCTCAGTGTTCAAATAAGTCCAGAAATCACCCAATCAAAAAAATATTGCTGGACATGGCATGATTTTGCCAGTAAATTTTAAAGTACAATTAAAAATAGTTGACAACCTTTTGCAGCAAAAATATATCATGGAGTCAACACTAAATGCTAATTGTTCATTTCTAAAAAACCCTGCTTTGTTGAAACTTAATCCAATGAAAATAATCAGTAGAATAATAGGTAGTGTTGCAGATTATGCATTCAAAATAAATAATTATGCTCCAAAGTATATTAATTCAAGCTGTTAGCATGTTGATACTAATTGTATTGGAAAGGTTGTAAAATACATTATATTCATAAAGAACGGATCCGTGGGAGGTACTAAGCGAAAACAACTAAACACAATAAACTCACGTCATTAAAGATTTACTTATATTTTTTGAACATACTGTTTTAATATGAAAATGATTATGCATGGTGAATACAAAGACCTGAATAAACCCGAGACAAAGACACTTTAAATGCAGTTAAGGCATGCTTGACGCTATGTTTTTTGGTAGGCTTTCCAAGAAATTGCAATAGTTTTTGCTCGGATTGGATGCTCATTACTTGATGCTTAGAAGCATTTAAAAATTTCCATTTCACTTAACTCGATTTTGTTGAAATGCGTTTCAGCTTATAATGTAAATAGTTGAAAAGTAGATTTTCAGGGATTTTTTCGTTCCATAGTTTTTGTATGGAGCTGGAAGCTATGCTGGAACCTTTCTATATGTTTATGTTCTGGAATGAAAGCTGATTAATGAAACTCTTTTAACGTATTATGTTGAATTAGTGCATAAGCCGCTTTGATAAGCAAATAGGAATACACTTTTTCAGATGATCACTTTTTGCTACCTGCCAGTTAAACTTGTATGCAATGACGCGTAATAATGGTACTTTTCTAAAGGCTATTTTCCGAAAAAGTGAACTACAGAGTTTTTCCAAATGGAAATTATAATCCGATTAGAAGGCTTGGAGTCGGAATCTGTCTTTTGTGGTTGCATAACGCATGTAAAAATGCACTCAATGTTTTTGTTCTCATTCCTTTCTGGAAAGATTGAACAACGAGTTATAATTTGCGAATAATACACTTATGTCTACTCAACTCTTGCAAATAATTGACCGATAAATTATTCCGATAATATCCAGAAAATCATTTTTAGAAACAGATTTTACTGCATTTACACATCCTTTTCAATCAACCAGATTTGGGTTTGGGTTGGGTCCAAATGGGCTTATATATGGCTTGCAGCCTTCTTATTTGTTGCCTGACAATGAACACGTAATAATTTTGGCAGCAGTAAGCGGCAGTTCTGATGTGGCAGAAAATATTTTCCCCAAAGTTTGAAGGCTTACAATGGATTTTCACTTCTGGAAACGAGATTTAAAGAAAAATTGCTTTCTTCATTTAAGACTCTGAGGCATTATTAAGACATAACAGAATTCTCTCATGTGCCATTATTCTTGATGTGGATGGATGTTAGGACGTTTCCTAATTAATTTGCGCTTGGGCTGGTCATATGAAAACATTGCACTCTATGACCTTTGGAAACTTGTGCTAATGTAAGGTGCTGAAACGTGACTATTCATTATATCGCCTGCATTATGGAATTTCCTACTTACCACAGTGACATTTGGCATAACATAATGAAAAATGCAACTTGATATAAGAATGAGATCGTTCGGAATGTTTATTGTCACAATTTAAAGAGTATTTCACATAACAGCTTTTAGCACATGTTAAACGTTTTGTTGAATGTCGTCTTCGATTGTAAAAGAATATTAGAACGTAAAAAGCTTTTAGTATATTAATCGTGCTAAGAAAAACATGTAAAAGTTCTCCAACTTTCTTAGAACCACTCCTATTCAAAAATTGAAGATGTTGTTCAATTTAAATAGGGGAAAAGTAAACTATGCGTTTACAGTACCTAAAGCGCTTATAACGCACGTGTCGTTTTTTATATTTTGTTTGTTTAAATGCTTTTTTTCTAAATAAAAATTTACTTTAAAAAACAATCAAATACTTTATTATTGACTGTACTTCAGTATTTTTAGAAGCTTTTTGAAATATTTTTTATTTTTATAAAGTAATGGGTGAATAATTTCAGCGACAACAATATGTTACGTAAAACTACAACGGAGTAAAAAACCACTGCGTTTTAGTTTCCTAGTTCTCAATTTAAATTTTGTAAAAATTTTATACTAAAAATATATTTATCATAATTGACAGCGGTTGACAATGTTTATTTGAATGACCATTGGCAAATCAAAAGCTAAAATGGCAAGCAAATTCTATTTTTACATCAAAAACTTGATGCCTTTTTGACATGATGCATGTAAATAGCAACTAAATAGTGAAAATTTGATCCTTTTGCTTTTTGAAAAAGTACGAAAATTTATTATTTATTGATGTTGGTAAAAATAACACTTTGGCAACTGGTAAATTATTTATAAAGCTAAAATAGCCAGTAATAGGAATAAATTGGTAGTAGCCCACCATAAATCTTAACTTTTACTTTAATGCCTGGGCGATCAAGCTGTGTGGCAAACTTTTGAAGTTTTTGACATTGATACTTCACAAAACCCGGAAGTTCTTTAATAAATCCACCAAAAAACTACAAAGCTATTTGTAAAACGCATTTAATTCCAAAAATACATTTATGACTCTTCAGGAAAAGTGAGACTGCAATAAATTTCATTCACAAAGAAAAATTTTCTACTCTAAACGGTTTCTATTTTTGTTTACATTTACAGACTTTGAACTTGAAGAAAGTCAAGATTTATATTGTAACTTGTAACTTCCAGACGGCCCCACGTAGATGTGTTTTGACATGACAAATACTCAACAATATTGTTTACGTGCTGAAAACATCAAAAAAAGTTTAAAAAGTAAAACTTGCGACGGTAGAAATAAAGAACTATCCAACATGTAAAAAAGAGAAAGTATAAACAGTGACAATACACACTTATATCGTAAATTATTTTAAAATTTACAATAATTAAGCAGACGTACAAAGTTATATTGTTTGTGAAAACAACATTATTATTTATTTTATGATTTTAAGAGCAACTATCTATAATTTTTATCATATTTATGTAAGATGTTTATCTCCAAAATTCCATACAATTTCATTGTTGTTTTGTTGTTTACTATGTTGTAATAAGGTCGACTTCTTTCTTTTAAAAAACAAGCAAAACATATTGTTTCCTGGTAATTATTTAAAAAAGAGATTGTATAACGACAGGCGAAAGCAGGCTAAAATTAAAATGAAGTAAACACATTTTTTTTATTACGGTTATGTTATGATTACCTTGTTAAGCATCTTTCAAATAAAAATTGATTTTAAATGACTGGGTACTTTGTATTTTTTTCTTGGAAATTAATAGTCAAAAATTCAACAGACTTTTTACTTACTTACTTACTTACTTACAGACCATGAAATTGATAAAGAACAATGATACCAGAACCATAATTTTGTTGTTTTTGTTTTGATTGCGTGTACTCGATGAACTCCCAGCAACCTGTGGTTTGTATAGAAGCCGTATGTTATGTCTGGGAAGAATCAATTTTGACTCCACTTGCCATGATTACTCTGCAAAATTTTAAATTATATTTCATCATGTTATTGTTGTCCACCAAAATAAATTTATTTATTGCATGAATAAATGCATGAAAAAATGTGTGAGCTATAGTTAGTAATTGTATTAATAAACCATTATTGGATGGAGATGTTTTGGATTACAACTTAATGGGGAAATATTGTTTTTGAGTTTTTAGTTTATTCCGTAGCGCATAGGTTATTAGTTGGTTGCTCATCGTCAGTGCGAAAGTGAAAAATATAGTATTTTAAGTCAAGCTACTAAAAACCGGTATCTGAAACGTCAGGTATTTTGATAGGGAGCTCTGTCAAATCTTGCCATTTATAGCAACGGTGTTTACTTCTGGAATGACTTGAAATACACCGCATTTCAATTCTTTTGACTTTCATTTGAACTACGTCATTGATTAACTTGGTTTTGGGAAAAACCACTAAATAGTCTACTTTCACCAAACTGCCACCGCATCCGACAAAAATAAGCTTTGCAAATCCCAAAATAGCTAAACGGTAGCCTTGCCACACAATGTCAAAATGAAACAAACTTTAGACTCTTTTCTTTTGTATTCAGTATATCTTTCACCTGTATTAAATTGTATGATGTGACATTTTGTAAAATATAATGCATGTTTGAATATATAAATGGATTAGAACCATATAAATGGATTTTACTTTCCACTTATTTTTATGCAATGATTGAGTAGCTGCTTTTGGTCGGTGGTTATGAAAAGATGCAGGGAAAGGTAAATTGAAGGACGTGCACGTGGCAATAAGTTTTAGCAAAAGCAGTATATATTGCGTATCTATTTACAACTACATTTACAAAAACTATTTACAAAAACAACACAATTCGAGTTGGAACATTAAATATGAACAATCTAGAGATTAAGCGCCAGTATTACTAAATTTAATTGAATTCAATTAAGTATATAGTCGATTTTTTTATGGGAAAATATTTTCGTTCCCTGAAAAAAGACTCATTGTTCCCTGAGTTTTGTGATTTTTCTTCCCTTAACGGGTT
>JAQFYG010004259.1:0-11262 GCA_034694325.1 Entomobrya corticalis | reverse complement strand
CATGGCACATTGGGAGGTCAAACGGTTGTGAAAACAGAGATCACGGAAATTTCAGGAAACAACCCAGGTAAATTAATAAATGCAGTTTTAAGAAATTCTTATAGATTAATTGACTTTATTCGAAAAAGACTAATTGTTTACCTGGTTTTCAGGTTTCCGCTTCAAACGTGACCTTCTTGATGATGTGGTGTACAAAGTCGAAAACAAAGCGGGACTTGTCAAAAATAAACTTGCTGGAGCAATGGCTGATGGTGTGAATCTTGCGCATAGTGGTATGAATAAGGTTAAGAATGTTTTACACCAGAGATTAAGAAACTGATTTTGTTGTATGTCACAATGTGGTACATAATGTACTTCTATATTTATTTAATTTTATACACTTTTATTTAGCCCAAATATACAATCAATTTCGAAATTATTGCTCATAATAAAGCTTCTTTCATCTTCTTTTTAGTAATTCAACTATGAATTATTTATAAAAATTCAGAATAATAACATTGTTTTTCTTGAAATAAAATTTAAAACTTTGACATTTTATATTATTGATGAAGGATTATATTCAAACCTATATTTATTTGACATTGAAGAAGGTCGATTTATGTCGTTGTCGTTGATGATTACTGACAAGAAATTTTCGCATGAGTAAAATTTTCATATACTTAAAAAGTGTGTTTCTCATTGTCCATTACTAATTTTATTGCTTAGGAAAAAAATCAGAAACATATAATTTTTATGTTGCACCGCTTTGACCGCTTGCATACAAAGTTTATTTACCTGTTTTAAATCTAGGAATGGCAAATAATCGGCCTGCCGGCCTTATTTATATATATCTGTCTTTATCTTTATTTCTTGCTTTAAAATATTCACTCACGGAAAAAATATTTTATTATGCAGAATGCAGAAAATTGAATCCCAATTGCAAATTATCTCTAGTAATAAATCAATTATAATATTTCTCAAATTAGTGGGAGTGGGATACTATTTCTACCTACAAGCAATGAGCATGAGCATTCGTCTTTGCTTGCTGAGAAACTGCACAATGAGAACGGGATGTTTCAACTATTTCAATAAAACGGAAGTGTATGTTTTTTACTAATTATGTTTCAAACTGTGTGCATAAGTTGGGTATTTAAATTTATAATTATTGAAAAGGAAGAAGAGCACAAATTAACTGGAAGATTTGCCGATATTTAGTTAGAAGTGAATTCTCAGCCCAAAACCCATAAAACAAAATTATTTTCCTCCAAACGACAAAACACTCGCCCAGCCTTCAATAGTGGTGTGGGAAGTGGGAACAGCCCTCTACAGGCAAGGAATAATGTTAATTCCATGAGAACAGGTTTTAGTTTTTCCTTCGAGCCGAGATTATAGCGGTGGTGTTTGTATGGTAAAAATAGGTACTTTATGTAATATATATCTAGATAGTTATGACTTGGTACTTCAAAACTATTTTTCAAACAGTTAGAGCTAACAATGCAAGTAACGATATTAAACAAACGTTTCTTTGCCCTTATTTCAACTATTGCTGTTTCAATTCAGGCAAACTGTACACCTTTTGAAACTGTCAGTGTTGCAAGAAAGCTGTACGATGGCAACAAAGACAATCTGTGGAGGGAATAGGCACTCACCGAAGGCTCGACTCGAACTCCGAGACATCTAAAGCCACATTTGATTTTTTCCGAAACCGCTACGCGGCATTGCAAAAACTTTGTATAGCTTACGCATACGTTTACATGGCTTTTAATTTCATAACCGTAATATTTGCAGTGAATCACTTATAACTTTGTCATTAACCCATCGCACAGTTATTTTGCATACTTACGACAAACTTTTAACATGGTATAAGGCGTAAGAAAATGGGGCTTTTTTCTTCTGTTAAACATGCAACTAAACTAATTGCCATACTTCTTGCAAAAAATATCTGCGTTTCTTTGCTTTTTTTACTTGATTTGTGTATATAATCGTTTTATTTTTCTCAGTTATCAAAAACAATTATCATTTATATCATCTTGATTATATCAGTAGTTTCTACTTGCCGGCTTAACTTAATACAGAGTGGGTTAACACTAGCTATGCAAATTTTCCAACTTTTTAAATGCTTGTTTTGCACAAAAAAAATGTGCGAATATTGATAATTGTTTTAAGCTATAAAAACCTCGGTTCCAGTATTTACGTAAATATGCATGCAAATAATTAGTCGAGTATTATTTATAAGGCATCATAAAAATTTGCTGATGAGTTTTCCTGCATATAATTGCCTGCAGAAATAAATGAAGATAACATCAACTGTACCTACCGCCACCGCAAAGAAATTTTGATGCAGTAAAATTTGCAAATATAAGTAAAACAACATTATTTGTCGTTCCATATTTTTTACACAGGTACAATTTAAAATAGTTTTATGTTTAAGCTGATTGATCATGCAGATTTACTCTAATTTTTCAGCTTCCCCTAATGCATTAATAATTGCCAAATAGTGTCATGTAAAATTTCTTGACTTCAATTTTTTATCACAAATCTGTATTATATCTTTATCTTGAATTAATGTTTCACCTCACCCTTGACAGGTCGTCGATCATGTCTAATAAAAGAAAACAATGCTGCTTCCACCTACCACTGCCACATAGTAGAACATCATTTAAAAATATTTCATATCTAGATACTCTAGTCTACGACCAACCATACATGTAGACTTCGCATCCCCTTTCAAAAAAATAAAATAAAAAAGTGGGAACAAACTTAGCAGGGCCAAATGTTGCTAACGCCAAATTCAATGCATTTCAAATTGGCTTTCGTTGCTAACTGCAGTTGTGTACTCGGGTCAGTAATGTATTTAAATGGGAAAAAGTTGTTCCCAATTTTTTTACATTGATGCAAACTCTATATTTATGGTAGCTCGTTGACTCTAGTTAAGTTTATGCGTCAAGCTTTGTCAAAGAATAAAGTACTATTAAACTATACACGAATTCGTCAAATGGTAGAGGTTTCAGAATTTCTTTGAGGATTCTAAGAAATATCTTGAGTAGACTGAATGAATAAGCAGAACTACGCATTTTCTCATTTCTGGATACGTAAGTAAAATTTTCAATTTCTCAATAAAAACTATATATGACCACACAATCTTTTAATCATACCGAAAAATAACAAATCACAGATTTTATGTGCTGATGATATGACACTTCATATACTTCATTTTTCCGACAAAAAGCGAAGCGTGCAAAATATTTTAATATATCTACGTAGTAAATATCCACAGGTGTGATATATAGTATCAACGATTTTAATCATAATGACCACCACTCTATATTTTCCCATTTACTTAGAAGTTTATCAGCCTGCTGTATTACGACATCAACATCCTCAACGGGTTTCACGTACAAACATTCACGTCATAAAAATTAGCTGGCAACAACGGTACAGCATAAGACGGACTGCTAACCAGCAAATCAGTCAATTATATATATATTGCGCGAATGTAGCAATTTTACTTCATCTCTCTTACCAGACTTGTGTGACTACAAAAATACCTGCAATAACGATGATGGTATGGGAATTCTTCGGAGACGCTGCAGTTGAGAGTGTGAGCGCTACCCGTGAGAACCGGATGATTTCAAACAGATTTCATACTGATCAGAACAGAAAAGGTTTTGAGATGATTCAGATACATCTAAGGTATTTATGTATCCTCCCACCTTATATTCTTTCTATTCGCAAAACTGGAAGTTCTGTGAGGAATATCGACTACTGCTCTCATTTCTGAAATGTAAATAGCAAGTGCAATAATGACGTTTAGATTCTTGTTACAATGGCTACAAGTCAATACGTATTCTACTAATCTGCACATGTTATTTTACTAACATATATTTAATTCTTAATTGTAACACTGGTGCTGTTAATCTTAATGCTCATTCATGGTAGTCGGCAGAGGCGATGGTGCAAAATACTTGCATGCGAATACTACCAGAATCCAATTTTACTCCTCACATTTGCCACATATTAGCTTACATAGTTTCAAATACTGCCAGTTTGCCTTGGACAGTTCAGATGAACAATATATATTTTTAAAATAGTTTTTAACCTCCAGCTAAAAGTGGCAGCTAAATAAAGCATTTGAAATGGCATCTGAATTCGGACTCTTGTATCGACCGTTATATCCTCAAAATGAGACCGAATCAGAGGACTCCTTTTGGAAGTATCATAGTACGGATGGGAGCTACCCATTTGAACGCATTGATATGCCATATTGGAGGGACTTTCTTATCGAATATAGGGCACTTGCATTTTATGCATCTGCACTCTATATGATAACTATATTTGGAATTGAAAAATACATGAGAAATCGTCCAGCATTTGACCTAAAGACTCCCTTAGTTTTTTGGAATGCAGCATTGGGAATATTTTCAATTATTGGGTTTGTGCGTACAGCTCCGATTATGGGCAAATATATGACTGGACTTGGTGGAATTTACGATAGTATATGTGTCAGAGATCATACTGAACCAATGACTGCATTCTGGGGGTACAGTTTAATTTGCAAAGCATTGTTTATATCCTACATTCAGTACATTAGCAATGTTTAATTTATTCAAGTTGTTCTGACTTGTTTTTGTGCAGGTTAGCTTTCGGAATTAGCAAATTTTTTGAGCTTGGAGATACTTTATTTATTGTGCTCCGAAAAAGACCCCTACAAGTTCTTCAGTGGTACCATCATATTGCAACATTGATTGTTGTATGGATAACACGTAAGTTGTTACTTATGAACAGTGATAGAAGACAGATTAAGCAACACTTTGACAGACAAGCCATATAAGTTTTATAAACATGTCTGGTAGTCTGGTCGCTTTTCCAGTCATTGGAAACTTATATAATTTGAAGAGAGCAAGTTATGCAATAGAAATAAAACTTACTAACTCATTATTTTATTCCCACGACAGTGCCAAATGTAGAGCCAATTGGAAGGTGGTTTGTAATCATTAATTATGGAATACATGCAGCAATGTATCCATATTTTTCTTTAAAGGTAAAATTATGCAAACTTAAGTCGTTTACTGGATAAGTCAAACATGAATTTCACAATTTCTTGTCTGTCATTTTATTATTTTTAACTAGATGGCTGGAGTTGATATTCCAAGGGTGATATCCAACACGATCACGACAGCTCAATTTGCTCAGATGTTGATTGGATTCATGTTAAATGCTGTCACAATAGGGTTTATTAGTGAGTACACGTTGAACTACTAATCTTTTTATCAAAAAGTTTTAAAAATAAATTTGTAATTATACTGAATGTATGCTTTTTCCAGTGGCTGGTTCATCATGCTTCCGGACGCCTATTAGTATTTCAGCATTTCTTACTGTTTATGGCACCTTTGTCGTGCTGTTTGGAAATCTTTTTAGACAAGCAGTACTGAAAAAGACGAAAGCAAAGAAAGATTTGTAACACTGTATTCAGCTCGTTTGTTTATTGCATTTATATACCCAGAAAAAATCAAGATGCACTATGCGCTGTTATCCTATCGTTTGTAATGCATAGTACTATGAAAATACTCACTACTGTACTTTTCTTATTTTATATCTGTAATTACTACTGTTTTTAATTTTATTTAAAACCAACATGTGGTTGCTCATGCAACAAACAATTATCTGTACATTAATTGATACTATTTGAGTGACAAATTGACTTTTGCAATAAAAATGCTCAATTGTTTTTTCATAGCATATGATTTATATTAAGTGTATGAAAAAATTATCTTTGTTTCGTTGATCAACAAATCAAGATAGCAAATTTGTAATCAACCCGTTTTCTACTCAGCTACATGGCAAGAACAACCATGTCTTATAGCCACGACTTCAAGCCAAATACGTAGGTATGTTGCCTAGTTGCGTATTCATGCTTTAATAGTAGTACAAGCTTTTGAATTCCTTCACAGAAGTCACTAGGTGAAGTTACATCCTTAATTACCCTGTCCCTATATACATGCCCTTGGCTGATAAAAAAAACGGGCACAATCTGTGTAGAGTGCACACAATAATATTATATTATTGTGCATATAGAAGCGTGAAAAAATGAATTCAATAATATCAAATTTTCTAGTTTTCTCATAGTTAACAAGGTCATCTAATGAAATAAAATGCCTCGATAAGCTATCGACTTGGTTAACAATAGGAGTCAAAACGGGACATTCTTTATCCCAACATTTAAATCAGATTTTTTGAAATGTGTAGTTTGGCGTAAAATACAGCTTATTATATGGAATAATATATAGAATGTTCGTTTCGTACTTCCTTTCATAGTCAGTAAAGGGGCCTGTTTTATTGCTTACTACTATTATTACTCTCATTCTGATATGAATTTATAGTGGCTTCACAGATTGATCTTCTTCCTGTAGTACAGCAGCTTCTGAACAACAGTTGCTCTCCCAAAAACGAGCTTCTTCTTGTGCGTTTTTCCGAGAAGTTCTCGATACCCTCTCTCCTCATCATCCTGTTCGGTTCCCCCTACTTGTTGAAATTGCGACTACACTATTTCAATTCCATGATGGGAGCCCGGAGGTAAAATAAACTGGATTGGAATTGAGTTTCTTCATTCCTTCTACAAGATTTATTCACTAAGCCCCTAAAAAGTTTCTTGGAAGGTTATAAATATAAATAACAATTTTTACGTACATACCTATAAAGTAAATCAACAAGCTGGATTCTACTACATCATTTTCATGATTCACTGCATGCGATGTGACACGACGCATCCATTTATTACATTGGTTATCCTTGACACAATATTATGAAATCCTGGTTACATGAAAATACCGCACCGCATGCTATCATTGTCATCGTCTTCGTATTTACTTGATCGTACATGCGGATAGAAATACAGTTATTGCTTTTCACAAATTGAAATATCAATGAGCAGACAAAGGGAGAATTGATAACGAAATGAAATTCAAAATAGAAAGGAACGATGTAGGTAAAACCTTTATTGCAAAAATTGTCATTCGACGTATCTGTATCCAGGGCCATTTGTGTCAGATCTCAGATGCCGGGTGAGACACATATTTTCACAGTAGTAGGTGGCGAAATTAAAAGCGGGTTGTTTTCTTCGCAATGTAAACATAAACTGAGTTGTTTTATACACCAAAAAGTTGCTAGAAGCCCCAAGCATGTCTGAAATGTTATGTTCCTGGATTCGGGATGAAGACATTATACATTATATAGTACAGTAAACAATAGATATTGATTTATAATAAAGTTATAAAATATTTGTGGGTTGGCAAGCGTGCTGTGCAAAGATATAAAAAGTAGAGTCGACAGTTACCTAGAACAACCAATTATAAGGAATGCACCACTATACTTCAACCATCAAACCATTATAAAAGGCTGCCTGCCAGGCATGGCTTATGAACCTGCTGTTTTATTCGTGTCTGGTTTGAAATGCCAAGTAAAAAAAGAAAATATCGCACACGATGTAGTCGATCCAAAAGAAATAATATTTTATTTTTAACCACGAATAAACAGGAATTACCAACAAGTCCGTTTTATAGACTTTTACCGCTTTAGAGATCAAAACTATTGGGCACATGAAGAAATATGAGCTGGTTACCTGGAGCTTACATTACCTTTTTTGATGATTACATTATCCAGTGAACAACAGTTTTCTTGCAAATGTCAAAAACTGAAAAAATAAAACTTTTTTGTGCATCAGTATTCATAATCACTATATCTGATCTTTGATTCTGTTGTTGTATGCATTCAGTCTTGAAGACGTAACGCTAATTAATTAGGAGAATTTATTTTTGCCCGTGGCAAAATACAAAAAAAGAGACTAAAGTTCCCATAGCAAGGTCGAAGACGTCAAGCTAAGCTAGTAAAGTATCTCATCCGATTATAGGCTTGTTCTAAAATGGATTTGAGCTATCAGCTTTCCCAACTTTTACAACTTTCTACAAAATTCATTGACACACTGGAAAAGTTACATGGAAAGTTTGCCCTGAAGATTTTGAAAAGTAAGCTAAAACAGTCCTGGAGAACTACAAAGAAACATGGATTGGCATTGACCATCACGTGAAATGGTTGGCCGACACATTGCGGTATATTCATATATTTCTAAGAATGGAGAGGAGTAAGTACAAAATTAAGAACTACCAATAAGATGTACAAGATTTTGCCAGCTATGGTCATAAATTCTGTACAAAGTAATAGGGTTAAAACCATCAAATACTTCACTGGATGTTGTTAAACTTTGTGTTAAGATGACAGAATATAGGATGTGGAAATGACCTGGATATCTGGAATGGTGAACTAGAGTAGCTTCCTTGACACAGAAGATTCAAGTAAAAGTTGGCCATAAAATTCAATTTTTGCATTATGTTGTCATATGTTTACTTCAAATAAAACTGGTTAGTTAAAAATTAAAACGGTATTGGATATTGTCGTAGACAATTTCGAATTCATAGGAATATTTCTACTGATAATATGGATACTAAGTTATATTTTTAACGAACAAAGGTCGTATTAACAGTATTAATGAATTTCTGGTATGGGAAAAAATCACGAAAAATTTAAGACATTGGTTCTAAATAAGAATTACATTGGTAAATAATTAAGTGTTACTATTGTTCCAAATCAAACGGTAGTTGTTTTTGTCAAACGGTTTTTATTTTTTATCGATTAGAATTTACGTATCACACGACAATAAATAAAATACAATATGTATTTATATTATACATGAACTATATTTTTGCTAAGCTAACGTCACCATAATTCAGAAAAAAGTCATGAAATTCTATTTAAGTAAATTCAGGGCAGGTACTGATGCATACATTTGAAAAATGCAAAAGAAATTCATAAAAATAAACCTTCTTTTCCGAATAACACCTACACCACTTCACGTCACACTTACCGGTTTTCTCTGTAATTTCAATAAACAAAATCTTAAAATCAAAAGTAATACAATATATACAGATATTATTTGATATTCATCAATGATAGGACTATTTTTATTTTAATACGTATATTACGCGAGCTACCCTACTCTTTAGTTTCATCTACCTATTTCGATAATTGTATTAACATAATTGACAAGTTTAAAAAAAACTTTGACACCAATTTGAGTTACATTGCACAGACAATATCTATCTAACCACATAGCATAATATAGTAGTTTTTTAAACTTTAGGTTTATTCTCTTCGTATTAAATTAATATTTACTTACAAATCAACAACGTCTTCTGGCTACATATCTATTTCATTGGCATTGCTAACCAAACTTAGATTCTAATTTCGATCAGAATTGCTAATGCTACAATGCTATATATTTATTATTTGTATATAATTTATATAATATTTGTCTATATTTTACATTCCTATTTCGCTCCTTGCAATACAACATCAATTCAATATAGTATCACTAAAGCTAAATACAATTATTGTTAGGTAACACGTGCACAAACTAATCCAATATCTTATACCGATTTTGTTACTTCTATTTCCATAGTAACAAAGATTTAATGCAAACTCCAGGGTCATTTCCAATCGGTAGTTAACAGTAGAAAACATTGTTTGGCTTTTATAAATGAGTTTTATTGAAATTTATACGGACTTGAGTAGACACTTATCCTGGAGAATGTAAAGATGCACGCGTTCATAATATATTGTTACTTTCTAAAGTATCTTATGTGTTAAATTTTATTTCAGTTGATGACAGCAACTCTAGTAAAAAGTAGTATAGTGTTGCCTTTTTCGCTCGGCAAAAGTTGCATCTTTGGCAACTGTCGGTTTTGACTTTTCAACTAGACCGCAACCTTTACTGCCCAAGGTCATATTGTGGAAGGAAATAGAAAGAGGTAGCACATAAAAGGAAATTCAGATTTAATACAATTATTCTACACGACATTGAAGCTAAATATCACTAGCAATTGATGTTTACTATGAAAAAGGGTGTTCTTTTAGTTAGGTTATGAGTGTGTATGTTTTGAAAATTACTGAGCCGTGCTTTATGGTTGCTTGCAAACAACAATTTTACATTACAAAAAGTTTGCTGAAATATAATTGCCATTGCCATTCGAATAAAAAACACTGGACATGGACGTGATATTTTCTCCGGCTGCGGCTTGTGACACTTTTCCTGTCCTTCAGGATATTCGATAACGTCCTTTCCCAATTACCTTTTTATGAGTCGGTTGTATGAGATCATTTTGTTCATGTATTTCACGAAAACTTTTAATACTAACTATATATTATATTTAAATTAAGTTTGCTTGTTAAATTAAATGAAGTTTTACTCTTTAATAAAAATCAATCAAAATTTCCGTTTAAAATACATTAAAACTCTTACAGAATATGAATCAAAGTATAGTATTGTGAGAGATCCCGACTCCGATATTCTATTGCAACACAGATTTATTGTGCAATACCGGTGAGATTGTGAGATGTATGCAAATCGAGATCTTTGCATTAAACATGGACTGATGTGTTTCTTACCAAACCGTTGTTACGGAAAATAGTGTGAAACGACTAAAATTGTTAAAATGATTGATTATTATCCAAAGCTTCAAATAAAATACAGCAGTCTAAAGTTGTGGAACGTGTAAGTCCAAAACCAACAATTGCTAAAGATGAATGATCTTACAACTTACCTTAATGGCTGATTACCTTAATAGAAATGGCTCATTTCACTTATAGCTCAAAAAATGAACCCTTTAATTCAATGTTACGTTTCTCGGCAAGCACATTTCTTTTAAGGAAAATGTTTTTGCTAAGATGTTGTTGCATCATTTTGGAAATGTCAAATGTAAATGTAATTACAGATTACAACATACCTTATTATATCCACATTTTTAATTTAAATTGCATACTTTGAGATTTTATGATTTGATAGACTTATAATCACATATATATAACATACATATTTCTTATAGTAGTTTGTACATTATATAAACACATATAAATTTTGTAAATATTCTAAGTACTTTCACCTATTATTAAACCAACTAAATATACCATATTATACCTTTTGCTTTGTTTTATAATATATCGTATGTTGTAAATTCATTTTCATCTAAAAACACCCTGCAAGTTTTTACCAAATTACACAAGTCATCATATTTCTGCATAAATATATAGTGTACCTATTACAAATACATGCATATTTATATTTGCACAGCAAGTAGCCTAAGTATATCTTGCTACTCTAAACGTTTACACTTAATTAAAAGTCCTAACTTGCTAACAAATATTTTATTTTCAATTGTTTTTATGAAACGAAAA